>CM077267.1:20527675-20630175 GCA_039654775.1 Spinibarbus caldwelli
TTTAAAATGTAATTTATTGCTGTGATCAAAGCTGAATTTCCAGCATCATTACTCAAGTCTTCAGTGTCACATGATCCTTCAGAAAGTAATTGTAATATGATGATTTGCTGTTCAAGAAACATTTTGAAAACTGTTGTTCTGCATAATATTTTTGTGAAATCATGTTTTTATTTTCATGATTCTTTGATGAATTCGAATGTCAAAAGTTCAGCATGTTCAAATGTTTTTACTGTTACTTTTAGTCTATTTACGGACCCCAAACTTTTGAACGACAGTGTTGTAGATTAATTAGTGCCTCTATAATATAAATGCATCGTTGCATGTAATTTTAAAGGTAAACAGGCCTTTAGTCAGTATAGAAACCCTGTCTGGCATCAAACACACACCTGGTGTGACGTATCCAGGAGCTGCTGCAGCACTGACGAAGGCTCCTCGCGTGAGGGTGGGTCTTCCTCGCCCTCGTGCTGCCTGAACCGCGGCAGACACCGCAGCAGCTGCAGCTAATGCCCCTTTACTCTACAATACACACACAGGCTTTAATCAGCAACAAGAAGCTACAGTAATACCAAGTGCAGTGTTGCCATATATTGATTTCTGGAGAAAAACAGATGAATTAGTCTGCAGGTCTCAGTTTCATCGAGGAAATATTGATCAGAGAATATCTAATAGAGAAGTCATGGATTACCAGGCACTGACCCCAGGTATGTGAGGGACACACTGAATACTGAACAACACCATCTGGATGTTATTGGTCACTAATCGAAGCAACCGATGACCTACCTGAGGGATTATTTTTTTCTTTTTGTTGCCAGCAGCATTGGGCCCAGAGAAGAGTTTTTCTAGAGCCGCGAGGGCAGCGCTGGCTTTGGCTACTTTCTTATTGGGCCCTGCACCACGAAACTTCTGCCCGTCCACTTCCACCTGCCCACGAGAGCACAGGATGAGGATTTTGAACAGGAAATGACATCAATGACTGAAATGTGAATTTTTTTTTTGGTAAAAAATGTTTGGAATAATTAGGATTTTTTTTTTTTTTTTTTTTTTTTTTTACATGTTTTTGAAAGAAGTCTCATATGTTCACCAAGGCTGCATTTATTTGATCAAAATACAGTAAAAACAGTAATATTGTGAAATATTATTACAATTTAAAAGAACTGTTTTCTATTTTAATATTATATATTCCTATGGTGCTGACACTAAAGACTGGAGTAATGATGCTGAAAATTCAGATTTGCATAACAGAAATATATTAAATTTTAAAACATACTAAAAATAAAAAATAGTACTTTAGAATTCTAATAATATAACTTTTTACTGTATTTTTGATCAAATAAATTCAGCCTTGGCGAGCATAAGAGACTTTATTTAAAAAATAATAATAATAAAAAAAATAATAATTGATTAGATATTGACTCTTTCCAAAGTAATTGTGAATGGTTCTTGAAAGTGTCAGCGCCACAGTGCTACAGTATTGTGGATTCCCTAAAAATGTCTTGGGTCCCTCATTAAAGGTCTTATCGTGCATTTTTATGTTTGACTGCATAAAGTAATGGCACACCTCTCTAATCTTAATTCAGGAGAGAATCATTCATTAAATTCATTCAGGTCTGCAGCACAAACAACGTGGGATATGTTACACAACAAAGATTAATACTTGGGTTAGAGGTTTGTTCAAATCCCTCACCCCCAGTATGAGTAATAGCAATAACAGTAATGCTCACCTTAACAAACATCACTAATAAACAGTGTTTTATTGGCGAACAGGGATAAAGTGGTACATTTGTGTCTGTTGAGGCCCACCTCCATGACGAAGCGTTTGTCGTGACTTCCTCCGCTCTCTGAGATGAGCTCGTACTTCAGCCCGCGACGTTTCTCATTCAGCTCCATGACCGGGTTCTTCCCGCTGGCCGTCAAAATAGGACCCTGAGTTCGCACCTAGATACAAAACATTCAAATGAACTGAACCAACACTGAACTGACTTGAGCCAAATAACCAAACTATTGTGTAGAGCTGATTACAGCTGAATCAAGCTGGTTTCATAACTTGATGAATTTGTCTCTATTATTGAACTAAACTGAATAAACACTGAGCTGAATCTTCTGTAGAGCTGCTTTATTGTTGAACAGGCTTCACTTCATAACTAATGAACCTGTCATTGAACTACACTCTATCAACACTGAACTAAATTAAGCTGAATAAAGACACTACTATCTCTTTTAGAGCTGCTTTACAGCTTAAATTGCAACATTTAGTGCCAGATTTACTAAACAGGGCAAATCAGCATGAGAGTGCAATCCGATAAAAGCATAGATAGTAGTGTAAAATTCTTTTACACACAAATTAAAGAACATAGATGCTGATCATTTCTATAATGACCTATGCAAATTAGCTACCAAATTAGCAACTAACAAATTAGCAACTATCCCAGCCATGTCAAGCGCAAAATGGGTTAAGACCTGCTTTTTGGGTGTTGAATAATGGCGTAAATACCAGTAAACTGAGCCATGCAACCCTTAGTAATAATTAATCACCTTGCATGATTCATTTAAATACTCTCCTCCCATAAATTGTGCATCTGAAAGGGAAACTACTACAAATAAATATGCAACAATGTCAGCAGCAAAAATAACTGTCCATGCCTTTTCATCACAAATTTTTCACTGTCTTAATGCCAAAAGAGGGTTCCTGCTGGTACAAGCTGTTAGTAAATCTGGCCCTATAACTGTTTTCTTGTTTATTACTGTGAAGCTGCTTTGTAACAATCTGTATTGTTTAAAGCACTATATAAATAAATGTGACTTTGATTTGACTAGAACAGTAAAAACATTTACTAAACACTTCAGTGAGTGTGTGTGTGTGTGTGCGTGTGTACCTCCAACGTGTTGGAGCTGTCTGAGGAGTGTGATGTGTTATTGCTTGATTGTGTGGACGTTTCGCTCTTGCCCTCCCCGTCCGACTTCTCGTCTGCACTCATGGAGTCCAGGTCTGTGTCGAAGCCTGTAGGGTAACCCATCGCCTGTAGCACCTACACCACAAAAACATCATCACAACTAATCCAGCATGGACGTCACACAGAACATGACAGAGAATTACACTTTAGTAAGCAATCAGTCATTTAGTACATGCCTATGACTTAAAATTATCGTTTTATGATGAATGGATGCACTTTTTTGGGCTTCAAAATCTTGACCACCATTCACTGGCATTATAAAGCTTGGAAGAGCTAGGACATTTTTTAATATAACTCAGATTGTATTCGTCTGAAAGAAGAAAGTCATATACACCTAGGATGGCTTGAGGGTTAGTAAATCATGAGGCAATTTTCATTTTTTAGTGAAGTATCCCTTTAAGGTCATAATGCAAGATTTTCTTTTATGTAAGAACTTAATGGAAACACCAAACGTTTTGGAGCAACATGACTATGAATAAATGGTGGCATATTGTATCTTTCCCTATTAAAAACTACGCCACATCAGTCCTCTTTTTAATATGGACTTTATTTTTATATTGAAAATGATACCATGAGCCAAAAAGTAAAGTAAAAGTATCTTCACAAAACAGACTTCAAGTTTTGGCATGAAAGATTCAGAAAATGATGAAATATGCTGGGAAAGTTCAGTTCATCTTTGTGGCCATCAGTGAGCAGGCGGAATCAAAAGTGGACAGTTCCTTAGATACCGAGGTCATTATTGGGAGTGAAATCATCACTTTGAAAAGACTTGCTTCTATAAAAGTCCACAGAAACATGCCCACACCACAGATGCAAAGCTGAGCTGCAAATCAAGATGTTCAACCAAACAAAATTGATTTGATGCTCAGTAAACATTTCTTATTATCAATGTTGGAAAGAGTTGTGCTCTTTTATACTTTCTGGAAACTATGATAATTGTTTTCAGTATTCATTGATGAATAAAAAGTTCAAAAGAGCAGCATTCATTTGAAACAGACACAATTTAAACCATCCCTGATTAATTTCTTTGGAAAAAATTAATTTAAATAATTAGCATTTAAAAATAATTGTAGATTTTAATTGGAATTTTTTTTTTTTTTTTTTACACAAAATTATGCAGAATAGTACTTATCGGCCATAATATGAAATAAATTACCAGATTATTGGTATCGGACAATTTTTATGTCAGTACATCCTAAATATACTCAAAATGAAATATGTAAGTTTGACTCTGCACTACTTTCAGCATAACTGATTCGGGTATCAGTGGTTCTCAGTGTCTCAGAGTCAGGGTGAATGCATGCTTTAAGTGTGAGTTTACACAGGGGTAAAGGATCTCATAAGAGCACCAGTGTTCATTTGTTAGTGTGACCCAAATTGGGGCTGTCGTTACCATTAATGGCTACGCTCTCACAGAAAGTGGATTAGTGTGGTCCTATGCTCCAGAGCCTTTGTTCACCAGCACTCTGGGATTACATAGATTTGAGTTCTTTTTGCATTCTGGGAATCACTGGTGTGTGTGTGGGAACAAGCTTAACCGGTCTTCCTGAATGGCACATCGCTTTAATGTCCTGCTACAGTGACAATAGGGCTGAATCTACAAATCTTGTTCAAGAAGGGTCATCTATAAGAGAGATGGGTTTAACCAGGGTTATAGGGTTGAGTATACAGCTAACAAGAACACCAGCACATCAACTAGGTTTGCAAGTGTTAGAGGCCTGATCACACTGGAAAACGTCTAGTAGTGACTATTGGAGCGTTAATATGTTGTAAAGACATCATGAAATAAAAATTGACCATTTTTACTTTATTTTAATACATATTCATGGCCTGAATGTGCACAATTTGACAAAAAAAGTTTGCTTTTGTAATTTATCATTTTGATTAATTGAAATAAACCAAAATCATGTCCGATTTATAATGTAAATTGCACTGTAAAGTAAAAATAGTATTTAAGTATAATAATAATATACTATTTTTACTTTACAGTGCAATATTACAATAGTTATATTTCATATTTTAATATTTTAATTTAGCAATAATAATTATACTAATAATAAAAATAATCTGTAATAATCAATTACAAAAATGTTTGCTTTTTTTATTTATGATTAATGAATAGTTCAGCCATGAAACTCTATTTGCACTCTAATTGGTTCAGTCAATTCTCTGTTCCCAGCCAATCAGGTTCACATAATCATTACCGCGTGCCTATATATAAACCGGACACATTCTATGCTTGCCACGTCTGCGCGCAAAGCGTATCCTCTTGCTAGCCCACCGCCTCCCCAGCACCACCTGCCTAGATCTGCTACGGGGGATCTACCTCTCTCTCTAGCAGCAGCAGCATGTTCTTTTTATTTTATGATCTGTGCATTTAGCCGAAGCAAGTCTACTTGCTCCACAGCAGCAGCATAGCAGATCTAGTCCGCCAAGACCAAACCCATGCTCTTTCTAATTTTACATTAATAAAGCTTTTACAATCCTTTCCGAGAGTTGTCATGACTGAAATCAATTTAATTGAAATCAAAATCACAACCAATGAAAACAGTTGTTAGCTGAAGCACTAAATCTAAATGAAACTTTCTTTTTTGTGCCTTTTCAACACTTTTATTCATTTTCGATTACACAGAAAATGAAAAAGAAAAAAAGGGGTCAAGAAGATCTGGAAATTATGCAAGCCAAGCTTGAACTCAGGTCACCCGCATCAACACTGTGGTTATTGTTAAAGGAATAGTTCATCCCAACATAAAAGCTCTGTCATTATTTACTCGCCCTCACACAGTTTTTTGAAACTCGTATGACTTCATTTGTTCTGTTGTAGAACACAAAAGAAAAAATTAGATAAAATGTCCCAGCAGCTCTTTTCCATACAAGTGTGTAAAGTTCCAGAATCAGAAGGCTTCAAAACATTTAAAATACACCACACGGGTCACATTGACTACTTTTATGGTGCTTTTTTATGCTTGACAGCCTCTAATCAACGTTGACTTTCAATGCATGGAAGCAAGCAGCTGAGAAATTTTGGCAAATTTCTCTTAATACGGGTTTCAAAAGACATAAGCGTGAGTAAATGATGACAAAATACACATCTGTGGGTGAATTAACCCTTTAACACTTTACATAGTGGTCACCTCTCCAAAATACAACTGATGTCCAGGTATACCTTTACAGCCACGTGCAGCTTGGCGGTCTTCTTAGAGGAGCCAGAGGCTTCGTAAACAGTGCCGTCGACGTCTACAGACATGGTGAAGACGGGGGCGTGAACCGGACCTGACTGAGACAGCAGTTTATACTGCAGCCCCGGCCGGATCTGGTTCAAGCGCATCAGAGCGTTCATGGGTTGATTTGAGTCTATTGCTTTACTGTCAAGAACTGCTGGAAGGGAAAGAGAACAGAAATAAATGTTAGTGATTATGGCGCGAAAGAAGCGCTCCTTAAACACGCAGCTCATCTTCTGACTTTCTACTATCCCTTTGTTCCATCAGCTGGCTAATTGCGAAATTCTGCTGCTTTGAAAGCGATTTATTTGAGTCCAGAGAGGAGCGCAGGCTGGGGACAGCAGTGTGGCTTCAAGAGAAATTAAGAATCAATGGCATTGATTTCCCAAAGGTTGTCTGCTTCCTGTAAGAGAGAGCAAGAGATGGAAGCACAGCAGGATGAGGAGCGAGAGAGAAGAGACGGCAACAAATAGGAATAGAGAGAGAACTGGACAGCTTACCGAAGAGAAAGAAGGTGAGAAATTAGCAAAAAAAAAAAATAAAAAATAATTAAAAAGGTCAGAGATGAGGAAAAATGAGATGTGTTGTTCTTTAATCATTCTGGAAAGAGGACAAACACTTTTTAAGTCCAAACAGAGCCATAATGAAGAAAGAACGACTGAAAAAGAAAGGTTACTGTATCAGCGTTTCATTGCTGGTTTAAAACAGGAGTGGATATTACAGGCAGGATTATATTTGTCACAAAGCACTGAGAAAACTTTGGTTTGGTGAGGTACGTTACTCCTAGTATTTTAAAGGGATAGTTCACCTAAAAATGAACATTCTGTCATTAATTACTCACCCTCATGACGTGGTAGTTCCCTTGCTGTCTATGAGTTCTCAGATTTCATCAAAAATATCTTAATTTGTGTTCCGAAGATGAATTAAGGTCTTACGGGTTTGGAACAACATGAGGGTGAGTAATTAATGAGTTTGAAACTATCCCTTTAAATAGAACTACTAAATTCATTCAATAAATTGATAAATGTAATTTAAAATTAAACTATGATATTCATCATAAAAATTAAAAATTAGAAACGGTCACCAAAATAAATCTACAATACTAGAGGTCAACTGAAATGAATTTTTCAAATCCCAATGCTGATACAGTCATCTATATAATGATATAAAATACATAATGCATTTCATAACAAATGAGAATTACTTTACACAATAGCTAATCAAAATACACAAGGAAATTACCATTAATCAACTAATCGAACACTGCTATTGACAGATACCCATGATCTCAACAAGTATCTCAGTTACACGTTATATAATTACATATTAACTGGTTTAATCAATAAATCTGTCTATCATTACTCAGACTGACCTTTTCTCAGGTTGCGTTTCATCTTCTTGATGAGGTCTTTGTCGTCCAGCATACCATCTTCATAAGGTCTCTTCAGCCCTAGACCTGATACAAAAAAGCAGAGTTAACGATGAAAACATACCTACAATGAATTACTAAATCACATCAAAAACAGACTCACAGAGTTATATGTCAGTGTGTAAAATTTCTGAAATATTTTAACGTTAAGTATGTAAATTTAAGCAGCATTAAATGGATTTTTCAAACAAGTTTCTCAAACCCTTCTCCTATCTTAGTTTGATTGGACAATCAGTTAGCCCCACCCACAAACTCACACCAATGACAGAGTCAGAGTTGCTGTTGTCAGGCAGATTAGGATGCTCAAACAAACCAAACTAATGTCTGAAGAGTGTTTTACACTTTTCAGTGAAATCAACCTACGAACAACTTGTAGTGCCTACATATTAAACTAGACCGGAGTATTTAAATATCAAAAATGACACAGCCTTAAGTAATGAATTAGTTGTGTGTGTGCTCACCTTCTTTATCTGACCAGGGGAATTTCTGTGAAGGTTTATTTGAGGGGAGAGGGTCCATTTCTAAGACCTTATAGATCTGCCCAAAGGCCATGAGCCGCAGAGCATGCTGGAACACACATAAAAAAGTATCAAAGTTATCACAGAGCAAACCTAAATTATCTGCTCCTGAAAGAAAAAAAAGTCTCAAATTGTACCCTGAAGAAACACCCACACGCTTATTTTTTAATAATAAAGCAATAACTCTCCACTTGAGCCCACAGACCGCCTGTAGATGTGAAACATCGGCACTGAATCACCACGTTCACAGGAATTATGGGGGACAGACTGCCTCACAAATAATTCAAGCTACAACTAACTCACATTAACTCATCTCAGCAGATATTGACAAAGCTGTTTACTTTAGTTATAGCCCATTACGAGACCACATAAGGTTTGGTTCCAAAAGTATCCCTAGAAGAGATTTGTGAGCCCGTTTTGGGAAACACCTTTAATTACAGTAATCACAGTGAACTTACCGTTTTAATATTGTCCCATACACAAACTTTGACTTCAATAGGGTGGGACGTCACCTGATAAAACTAGATTGCTTACATGATAATTAACAAAGCTGATCTCACTGGAAGTGCCTGATGATCCTTGCTTATGATCTGAGCTTAAACCATGTAAAATTATATTATGTTTTTTTTTTTCATGAATTTATTATTAAATATTTAATAATATTTATTTTTATTGTTTTATATGCTACTGTTCAAAAGTTTGGGGTTGGTAAGATTCTGCAATGTTTTCCAAATAAGTCTCTTCTGCTCACCAAGGCTGCATTTATCTGATATAAAATACAGTAAAGATTGTAATATTGTGAAATATTATTACAATTTCAAATAACTCTTTTCTATTTGAATATATTTTAAAATGTAATTTATTCCTGTGACGCAAAGCTGAATTTTCAGCAACATTACTCCAGTCTTCAGTGAATGATGAATAGAAAGTTCATATAACACCACTTATTTGAAATAAAACTCTTTTGTAACTATACAAACGTTAAATCTGATCAATTCAATGCATCCTTGCTTAATTTCTTAATATCTTACTAACCCTAAAGTTGAATGCATAATTATTCACCCACTTTCCCTGTATCCCAAGTTAGCATAGTTGATTACATATTGTTCCTAAAACAAAAGTTTGAAGTGATATTTTAGGTTAATAAGCATTAAAAATAACAATATAATAAGCTAAAATTGCATTTCAATGAAGCTAGATTAACATTTTCCTTCCTTGAAATTCAGTGATTACACGCAGCTCATCTTGAACTCGTGAACTCTTCATCATTGGGTAAACTGCATCGATAAGCAAACAGAAACTCTCTCTTGAATGCAGTATCTCTGCAGGTAGGCGTTACTACAGAAGATCACCGCAGTGCATCTCATTTATGACTATGGCAAACTGCAGTAAAAACAAATGCTCATTTATACTCGCATTATCTCCAAAAAACCTAACGCATCACATTCACTAAAGTAGAAAATGAATAAAACAAATATATGATGAATTATCTTTTTCCTCAAAACTTCATATAGTGCTGTTTATTTTTTTCTCTAAGGAAATGATACAATTTGATAAATATGTTAAGCAATCAAACATATTCTTAGCTTCAGTGGTGTGTCAGGAAGGGTGTGTGTGTGTTGTTTGTACTGAAACTCTTCGATCTGCTGCAAAACAATTAGGCACATTGTGATTCTGATCTCGACTGCATGAGCGTTCAAAGGAAAAGCACTACGGAAATCTACTCACACACACACACACACAGTCCCCGGGGCAGGGAGGAAGATTCACAGGCCGGCGCCGTATCATTTTCCCACGCTCATTAGAGAGCCAATCATCAAGGTGCTCTATCGGGATGAGTGTGTGTGTGGGCCTGGGTGTGTGTTTGGGCTGGATGGTACATGGAACATTCACAATATATTTAATACAATTTTACTGGTGATGTAAAAATGTATCATTTTAATTTGCTGATTTTCTTTTTTGGTCTTGTAGTTTCCTGCATTGTTTTAACACCTGATTTTATTTTACTTTTATTTCCCAGGAGACAAAATAATTAAATTTTTATTCAGGACAAACAAGGCACTCGTGAACAATTTTGATGGGATTCGTACCCAAGGATTCCGCATACTAAGTCTAATTCTGTGCCGGCTGAGCTAATGAGCAAGCTTGTTATGTCCGGAAAGCGAAACATATGGAGTTGTAATCATAACTGTGTACAAAAACAATTACAAGTGCTCACTGTTTTATCGCCTCTAGCATTCAATTCTGTGGGAAACTGCAGTGATATGTACTTATTGGCACGTATTTCACATCTTGCGAAAAAGTTCCCACAGGTACGTTTTTGTCATGAGACCAGGTAGTTCAAATTATATAACATATCTATTAAAAATTACATAAAATTAAAAAAAAAAAAGTACTTAATTTGAACCTACTTGTTAACAATGGCTGTGTGGTCAAAATGATAAAATAAAATACAAAATAAAAAAATAAAAAAATAAATAAAATAAAATAAAAAAATAACATTATTAACATTTTGACCACAACTGTTTATACACAGCCATTGTTGATAAGTAGGTTCAAATTATCTAACATATCTATTAAAAATTATGTTAACAAAATAAAAATAAATAAATACTAAAAATAAGTACTCAGTTTGAACCTACTTGTCAACAATGGCTATTTGGTCAAAATGAATAAAAAATTAATTAATTAATAAAATACAATGAATAAAAGCAAAATAAAGCAAAATAAAATGTTTGGTCAAAATGACAAAACAAAAAACAAAACAAAATAAAATAAAATGATTTTTGTTCTAATCCATTGACCAGCCAGAGTGTATTTACACAGGGCTGTGACATGCCTCACTGCTGAAGGAATATTGTGTACATATAGGCTAGAATCACTGATAAGATCAGAGTGTGTGTATGTGTGTGTGTGAGAGACATGGCAGTAATCTAGACAGCACAGATAAGATAAGAGTCACTGAGAGCAGCACCGCTCTCCTCTTCTCTGACACCTGCATCTCACACACATCCCGACACACACTGCTTGTACCTGTGCGTTGTACGTGATGGCCTCCGCCTGCTCATCCGTCATGGCCGACAGGGTGTTCGTCGGCTCCTTCTCACAGGGATCATGCAGGCCTGGTCCACCTGAGAAGAAACCAAAAATGATCGTATCATAAACATGAAATACATTCAAGAAAATATACGATTTACATAGCTGACAAGAAGCACACAGTCAAGAGTTGAGGAAACTGTAGTGTTTCATTATTTAGTGAGTTACTCCCCATCACCACAGGTGGGCAGTTAATTAAACCCTAAAGTTAACCTTTATCGTTTAAATTATGCCCTGAAGGTACAATACAAACATATATTTTTTTTATGTTCACATAAGTATATATCATTAAGGGCTTATTTCCCATGCAAGCCAATTAAATATTAATGCCTGCATCTCATTATTAATGAATAAGTGAGAGAAGGGTATAAGAGTAGCCAGGGATGGACTAGTTAATGTCAAGAGCAGATAAATGAGGATCCATTATTCCTCTGGGCCTCAGACAGGAACTAGAGCTTTGCAAATGAAACCCAGTTCTGATAGTGACACCGCTGCTGTCATCACACCGCACAGGATTATTCACATTTATCTTCCATATTCACATATTTGGGAGGGTTATTTAAAGTCAATTAAGATTAGAGATCTATTATTATACAAAGGATAATTTAGTTTTTTAAACAGCATTCATAATCAAATCAGGTAGAAATCAGGTATCAAAGGTTTATATTGTGTAATATATATATATATATATAATATATATATACATACACACACACATACACACTACAGTTCAAAAGTTTGGGATCAGAAAGATTTTTAATGTTTTTTTTTTTTTTTTAAAGAAGTCCCTTATGCTAATCAAAGTTGCTCAAAAATACAGAAAAAAACAGTAATATGAAATATTTAAATTTAAAATAATGGTTTACTGTTTTAATATACTTTAAAAAATAACAGATTTCTGTGATGTAAAGCTGAATTTTCAGCATCATTACTCCAGTCTTCAGTGTCACATGATCGTTGAGAAATTATTCTTATATGCTAATTTATTATCAATATTAGAAACATTTTTTGCAGCTTAATATTTTTTTGGAACCTGTGATGTTTTTTTTTTAGTATTCTTTGATGAATAAAAAGCAAAAAAAGAACAGCATTTATTCAAAAAAGAAATATTTTGTAATAATATACACTGCCGTTCAAATGTTTGGGGTCAGTAATTATTTTTCATTTTTCTTTTTAAAGAAATTAATATTTTTTTTCAGTAAGGATGTGTTAAATTAATAAAAAGTGATGGTAAAGACTTATATTGTTTTATATTGTTCTATTCTGAATAAAGTTTGTTCTTTTTAGCTTTTTATTGATCAAAAGATCCAGAAAAAAGTTTCACAGGTTCCATAAAATATTAAGCAGCATAACTGTTTACAACGATAATAAATCAGCGTATTGTTAATAAATCAGAATGATTTCTGAAGGATCATGTGACACTGAAGACTGGAGTAATGGATGATGAAAATTCAGCTTTGCATCACATAATTAAATGATATTTTACAGTATATTAAAATAGAAAACTATTATTTAAATTGTAATATTTCACAATATTACTGTTTTTTTACCCCTGTATTTTCAATCAAATAAATGCATCTTTGATGAGCAGAAGAAACGTCTTTAAAAAACATTAAAAATCTTTCTGATCCCAAACTATATGTATATGTATGTGTATATGTACATATATACACACATACATATATCAAGATAATTATCAAGATATATATCTTATCTCTATAAAATGTAAAGATGGATAATAGTTTACTATATCTGAAGCAAGCATAGATTATTTTAGCAATTATTTACAATTAAATTACCTGCAACTCTAAATTACCTGCAACACTATTTTTTTCAGCAAGGTTGCTTTAAATTGATCAAAAAACATCCTGCTCCTGAAAAAAAAAACGTTTCCTCAAAAATATGAAGCAGCACAACTGTTTTCAACACTGATAAAAATTGAAATGTTTCTTGAGCAGTAAATCAGCATATTAGACTGATTTCTGAAGGATCATGTAACGCTGAAGACCGGAGTAATGATGCTGAAATTTCAGCTTTGCATCACAGGAATAAATTACATTTTTACAAATATTTTAAAATAAAAATAGGTTATTTTAAATTGTAATATTATTTCAGAATATTGTTGTTTTTACTGTATTTTTATCAAATAAATGCAGCCTTGAGCATAAGAGACTTCTTTCAAAAACATTTATAAAAAAAAAAAAAAAAAAAAAAAAAAAAAAAAAAAAAAATCGCACTGACCTCAAACTTTTAAACCGTGGTGTATACATTGAAATTTAATTGAAGAAAAAAGAAAACGTAGTAATGTTCCATGCACATATATATATATATATATATATATCTATATCTCTCAAAGCAAAAGGTTTAAGAATTACAAAACCATAACTGTTAGAATTAAAGCCCCCTCTTTGTTACTCACAAAATGAAATTGTCTGAAGCATCTGGAACTGTTATCCAGAACCTCAAACTGTTTTTACTGAGTTTTTGTTACTCATTTTATTGCTTCTTTCTGGCAGTGTTCATACCTGGAAGTAGTATGCCGGAGGCGAGACACTCCATGACCCGACGCAGAGCCTCTCCTGCTCCCAGAGGCCTGTTACACGTGGCGATGGCCTTCTCACATATTAACTCCAAAGGCTGAGAACAAAAGAGCAAATCGCTTTCAGAGACTGATTTATTACATAACTACCAATTCATCAAAAATGTGCCGATGGGACACTAAAAGGAGAGATTAAGTCTGTGGTTACTGTAAAACCATTCAGCTTAATCCCTCAAATACAAGATGCTAATAACAGAATAGATCCAGCACTCGAGGCTGAACATACACTATTTCCTCAAAAATATGAAGCAGCTCAACTGTTTTCAACATTGATAATAATAATAAGTGTGTCTTGAGCAGAAAATCATCATATTAGAATGATTTCTGAAGGATAATGTGACACTGAAGACTGGAGTAATGATGCTGAAAATTCAGCTTTACATCACAGGCATAAATTACATTTTAACATATATTCACATAGAAAACAGTTCTTCTAAATCATAAAAATAATTCATATTTTTTCTGTTTTTACTGTATAATGTATAACAGTGTATATGACCATTTAGCCATTAGATATGTAGAAATGACACACTTCAGCTCAATTCATTAATTATTTAATAAATGAAACCTCTTCAGGTTACATTTGTGTTTTTATTATATTTCTGAAAGTATTTAAAGTCATAGAAAATTTGAACAAATGGCCATTTTTTTAATGGATGACAAATAAATGTGAAAAAAAAATTACAATAATACAGTCGTTTCAATCTTGAATGTTTTGATCACTTTACAATTCAATATCACTTAATCACTTTCCCCCCCCCCCAAAAGAATAATGGCAGCTTGAGGTGTTTTTAAACAAAATATTTAATCTATGAGGTAAAGATGCATCTCTACTCAGAACAGAACGCTTATACAAGAATATCTGGTTACACTTTATTTTAAGGTGTCCTTGTTACAGTGTAATTATACATTTAAGTACTGAGTAATATTAATTAACTAATGTACTTACTATATGGTTAGGATTAGGGTTTGGGTTACTTGCATGTAATTATACATAACTTGTTGTTATTATAATAGTAAGTACATGTAACGTGTATAACAAGGACAACTTAAAATAAAGTGTTACAGAATAATTAACCACAATAAATATCGACAACTAATATGTACCTGAAGTGTATCGTCTGCATTACGCCATTGACCCCCAATTTTCAAGAATTCAACGGTTCCTTAATCTATGACTGAATTCTCAGTTTTACTATATCATCCTTCTAGTATTTGCAATGATATCAGAAATCTGATACTCACCCATCCTTTCAGAGGTTCCCACGCCGGGACTCTATTGCACATGTCTCTCAGTATTCGCAAGACGATCACGCACGACTTTAGTCCGTTAACTCTAGCCTGAGGAAACCAGAGGGAGTCGCCCAGTGAACTGAGAGCAACAATCAAATCCAACCTTTAACCCCTAAATCTCTAGATCTGTGTGTGTGTAGTGTGCAGGTGAGTGTTGTGGTACGGTTCTGGCCGGTGTTGATGGAGGAGGGGGCGGGGCTTATGTGGGCGGGGTGGGAGAAGGGAAGATATGGTGCAGGAAAGCACTAGACAAATCCTTCATGATGACAAGCAGGTTATGGACAAACAAAAACAGGCAATAGAAAACAATTGCTTTTGTAGCCTTACGATACGCAAACGTTTGTGATGAGGTGTTGAGCATTTGGAGAGCTGGAGGAAACCGAGGAAAATGGCATGTAGTTTTGGGTCATAAGGCTACAATAACAATGAGAAGAAGTGAGCGCCAACCTGGAACCATTTGGCATGTCGCAGAGAGGCCAACGCCACCAGGCACCTCTGTCTATCCAACAGGTCCGCCGGCTCGCTCGACTCAACGCTCTCTATCGGTGAGAAGAACGGGACAGGAAATCAAATCACACACGCGAAGACACGCACGCTCACACACATACGTACACGTGATGAGGGAGGGGGCTGTTAAGGCACAGTAGGAAGGAGAAAGGAGGAAGCCAATCGGCTGAGGTGGTCCAGTGCATCCAAAAGAGATGAGACCTCATCTCCTTGGCTGGCTGGAAACTGGAGGAAGGATTCGCAGAAGGTGTTAGCATGTGCTAGGTGTTATGAAATGATAAACCCAGCCTTGAAAACAGGCTGAATGAAGCTGTTCAATTGGCGTTACGTGCCATCCTAACCAGACACGCCGTAATACAGTATCTTCTGTATTAATATGAGTTCATGTGTGAATATTTTGGCCTAATGAGCCGCACAAGTGACAAGCAACAATACAATTTCGGTCAGTTTGTTCTATTTTTTTGTGTGATGCTGGATAACTCCACCCACAGCGCACTCTGATTGGTCCAAAATCCCAAAACACAGAGGCAGTAGTGTTTACTAAACTTCAGTCACTTTTATAGCCATAAAGTGTTAATTTTTATTTAAAAAAAAACAAAAGATTTTTCACCCCTGTTTTTTTTTTTTTTTTTTATGAAAACGAACTGTTTTGTTGTATGAAGGTTGGAATAAAGTTCCTGGAAATGTATTTAATATTTTATGGTGTGTAATTTACAGTTAAACTGTATTACTTTTATTTTTCAAACTATGCAAAAGTGAAAATATTATGGTGTTTAAGACACGTAGGGTCAGATTTACTAACAGCTCACGTCAGCGCAAGCAGTCTTTTGGCGTTAAAATAGTACTGTCAGCATTTACTAAAGACTCACAGTGAAGAATTAGCGCTGAAAAGGCATGGACTTATTGAATAGCAAGTGTAGGAGTTTCCCTTTCAGACACAAGATTTATAGGAGGAGAGTATTAAAATGAATCACACAATGCGATTTACTAACGTTTGCGTTCGACAAATTACTGGTATTTGCGCCATTATTTAAAGCCCAAAAAAGCATGTCTTAAAGCAGGCAGTAATTTGCGCTGCTCTTGGTAGATTGCGCTGGTCATTATGGAAATTATCTGGCTGCATCTGTGTTCTTTAATGTGCGCATTGTCAGTAAATCACACGCAGAATTTTCCCCTCCCATCGGCGCTTTTATGGAATTGCGCTCTAATGCTAATTTGCTAATGCTGCAATTATTTGATCAAATATTCAGTAAAAATAGTAATATTGTGAAACATTATAAAATTTTGTATGGAAAATTTAATCAGTGTCACATGATCCTTCAGAAATCATTCTAATATGCTGATCAAACCACTCTAGTAACTGTCTTTTCACTCTGCTGGCATCTGGTAAGCACTTCCGTTGCCTGATGGCAAAAACTGAGGGACTCAGGAGGAGTTTCTTCCCCCAGGCCATCATGCTCCTAAACTCAAGCCTCTTAACATCAACATGACTCCACTTAATAATCACTTAACAATCAGTAAGATATTCATTATTCTCTACCTCATACTGACAGTGTCATTTGCACATAGCACTTTCTGTATTGCTGCTACATGACAACCATGTACAACCTGTTTGCACATTCCTCTCTTGTACATTCCTGCTTATCTTAATATTTAAGTTTACAGTATACTGTCATGCACATTTTATTTTATATTTTGTTCTTTATATTTTATTCTTTACTTATTTCATTTTACCTATACCTATATTTATGTATATTTCCTCTGTGTTTGTATTCTATAATATTTGCACTGTCCATGGAGCGGACCTGACTCACATTCGACTGCTGGTTATATCTCTATATAATCATGTACGTGACAAATAAAAATCTTGAATCTTGAATTTGCTGCTCAAGAAACATTTCTTACTATTATCAATGTTGAAAACAGTTTTATCCCATTTTTCCAGGATTCTTTAATAAATAGAAAATTCAGAAAAGGAACAGCATTTATTTGATTCACATCTTTTGTAACATGTCTGTCACTTTTGACCAATTTAATGCATCCTTGCTGAATAAAAGTATTAATATTCTAACACTGATCCCAAACTTTTAAACAATATTGTATATCTTGTGTTAGACTTTGTTAATAGACAAAATATACTACTGAGAGTGTGAAAAGTATGTTTCAAAAGAGTTTAGTTTAGTTTCTAAAAGTTCACAGACTGCCTAAACCTGAAGAAACATCTGTATATATAAAACATTCAGATTTAATCTCTTCACACAGCATTTCAGTAAGGACAGAGACAGGTTTTTCTAATTTCCTGTGGCGTGTCTGGTTAGGCGCTAACGTCAAAAGCAGCGACACACGCTAAGAACTTCAGTGAATCAGTGCCAGTTTGTGCTTGGATTGACACTGGAATAATGAAGACATGCAGTGGGTATTGTTATAGACCAGTCACAACAAGAGAAGAGATCGCTCGCACACAACACACACTCACAATCTGAGCTGTCAGAACATTTTTCTTCATCTCTCCCACCCAAACAATACATAAGGTTCATTCTTTAACTTGTTTGCTAATTTGTTTTCTTTCATTGGCTCGGTAGGTGAGCGTCTATGAACCAGTGAGACCATCATACTGTGTTTCTCTACAGATAACAAACAGATAAATAAAGAAAAAGCTGCCGCAGTGTAAATCCAGGACAAGGTGTGCAGGTGTACAGAGTAGTAATCATGAGGGGTTATTTAGAGATTATATGATGATAACTGAAGCATTACTCTTTCATAATTCCTCTCTGGATTTTAATCAGAGCAGCCCAGCTGAGGATGGTTAAAAAGAGGAAGATCTGTCAGAGTGATAGAAAGGTTTAGCCCACCCTTTAATCAATGACACACACATACTGCAAAAATCAACATCAATCCATCATTTATCACCCCACAAACTTACACACACTCAAAATGAAAAATGATTCAGTGCTTTCTTAATCGAAATCATACAAATCTATAGCAAGGGTGGAAAAACATGACCAAAAGTATTTTTTTAATATATATATATATATATATATATATATATATATATATATATATATATATATATATTGTCATTTGTTTGATATTTTTGAATTTACATTTGAAGCAAAAAACTGAACTGAAAAATTTATAAATGGCTGATTTGCAATACAGACATTTGGAACTAAACTAAACTAAACTAAACTAAACTAAACTAAACTAAAAGTAAAGTAAAGTAAAGTAAAGTAAAGTAAAATAAAATAAATGTAAAAATAAAGTAAAATAAAATAAAATAAAAAATAAAATACAATAAAATAAAAAGTAAAATAAAATAGTCTCTATTTTTAAAGTATTTTTTAATATATATTTTGTCATTTGTTTGATATTTTTGAAGTTATATTTAAAAGTAAAACAAAAAAAAAAAAACTGAACTGAAAAATTTATAAAATGGCCGATTTACAATACAGACATTTGGAAGTAAAGTAAAGTAAAGTAAAGTAAAGTAAAATAACAGTTATCAAAAAAATAAAAATCAATACAGTGATGCTTTATTTAAATCAACAAATTTAGGCTAAAACAATATATTGTAATGGTGCATTAGTATTTTATTTAAAAATAATGCAATTTAATGCATTTTATTTTCAGTTTAAAGTAAATTCTTATACATAACGGTAATAAGAAATTAGAAGGAAAATGCTTAAATGTCATTAAACAATGTCACATTAAACAATGTCACAATGTAAAATATTTATGATCCTAAAAACAAGCTTCATTTTCTTTATGAAGAACATAGTTACTTATTTCTTTCTTTTTTATTTATGGAGTGAAATACAACCCAGCCATTTTCTAATATTACACTGTTATGTGTGTGAGTGCGTCTGTGTCATTTCCGCACATGTGTGTGTCCGTGCGCAAGCTGATGAATACTACCCATTCGGGCCGGTCCTGAGATTGAGCCGTTTCTCAATGGGACAGGGCCCTTGACCCGGTCGGGAAAATACGAGGTGCTCCTGTCGTGATCTACAACCCATCGCGCCGTCTCTCCCTCCCTCCTGTCATCTGTCATCCCTCACTCCAGGGGCAGTGTCCACATCTGACACATCTGCTAGATGGATGAGGTGTGTGCTGCCACAGGTATTGATTCCTCAACCTGGATACATTCTTTCATTTTCCTCCCCCTGCTTCTAACAATCTACATCAGAGGACGGTGGAGCGAGCAAACCCATGAGAAAATGAGCGTGTTTGTGTCAGAGAGAATGAAATTGAGGCATATTGGTCTTAAAGTTCACCCAAAAATCAAAATTCTGAAATCACATTCTGAAGAATGTGGGTCCTCATTGAATTCAATATTATGGAAAAAAAATGCTATGGAAATCAACGGGGACTCGCATTCTTCAAAATATTTTCTTATGTGTTCAGCAGAAGAAACAAACTCACACAAGTTTGGAACAACTAGAGGATGAGTAAATGACAACAACATTTTTTTATTTTTGGGTGAACTACCCATTTAAAGGGATACTCTAACCTTTCTTCTGATGAACACGAACAAAGATTTACAGTCATGGCCAAAAATATCGGCACCCTTGGTAAATATGATCAAAGAAGTCTGTGAAAATTATTCTGCATTGTTAATCCTTTTAATCTTTTATTTTAAAAATTCACAAAAATCTAACCTTTCATTGGATAATAAGAATATAAATGGGGGGAAATATCTTTATGAAATAAATGTTTTTCTCTATTCCACGTTGGACACAATTATTGGTACCCCTAGAAATTCTTATGAGTAAAATATCTCTGAAGTATATTCCCATTCATATTCACAATTTTGGGCACTCCAGGGTGATTATGAACATGAAATTATCCAGCCATGGCTTCCTGTTTCACAGAAATATAAATAGGAGGGAAAACAAAGCCCAAATTCCCTTAATCATCCATCACAATGAGAAAAACCAAAGAATATATTTCTGATGTGCAGCAAAAGAAAACTGAGCTTCACAAATTAGTGAAGTGGCTTTAAGAAAAGAGCTAGAGCAGTGAAAATTCCCATTTCCACCATCAGGGCAATAATTAAGAATTCCCAATCAACATAAAATGTTAGGAAACTGCCTGGAAGAGGACGTGTGTCTATATCGTCCTAATGCACGGTGAGAAGGAGAGTTTGAGTGGCTAAAGACTCTCCAAGGACCACAGCTGGAGAATTGCAGAAAATAGTTGAGTCTCGGGGGCAGAAACCCTTAAAAAGAATAAGTCAAACAGCACCTACATCACCACATGTTGTTTGGGAGGGTTTCACGAAAAATTCTCCTCGCTCATCCAAAAACAAACTCCAGCATATTCAGTTATCAGACACAACTGGAACTTCAAATGGGACTGGCTTCTATGGTCAGATGAAACTAAAAAATGAGCTTTTTAGCAGCAAATACTCAAGATGGGTTTGGTGAACACAGGGATAAAAAGTACCCCATGTGTACAATGAAATATACTGCTGTATTTTTGATGTTGTTGGCCTATATTTCTGCTGGAGGTCCTGGACATCTTGTTTAGACACATGGCATCATGGATTCTATCAAATACCAACAGATAAAAAATCAATGACTCCGTTAGAAATCTTATAATGGGCCATGTTTGGATCTTCCAACCGTACAATAATCCAAACACAAACCTGAAAAACAACACAAAAATGGGTCACTGAGCACAAAACCAAGCTTCTGCTATGGCCATTCCAGTCCTCTGACCTGAACCCTATAGAAAATGAGTGGGGTGAACTGAAGAGAAGAAGCACCAACATGGAGCTGGGAATCTAAAGGGTCTGGAGTGATTCTGGATGAAGGAAGGGTTTCTGATCTCTTGACAGGTGTTCTCTAACCTAATCAGGCATTATAGGAGAAAATTTAGAGCTGTTAAACTGGCAAATGGAGGTTTCAAAAAATATTGAATAAAAGGGTGCCGTTAATTGTGGCCAATGTGTATTAGAGAAAAACATTTATTTCATAATGATATTTCCCCCCATTTTAAATTCTTATTATCCAGTGAAGGTTAGATTTTTGTGAATTTTTTAAATAAAAGATCAAAAGGATTAACCATGCAGATTAATTTTCACAGCCTTCTTTGATCATATTTACCAATGGTGCCGATATTTTTGGCCATGACTGTATAGAAAAATAATTAATCTATGCGAGTCCACATAATGCAAGTAATAATATAAGGCATAAAAATCAAGTTGAAAAAAAAAATCTTTTCACTTTTGGGTGCAGTATCACTTTAATGCATTGCAAAAACTAGTTTTGCAAAAAACTAGTTATTTTGTGCAGCACTGGTTGTGAAAAATCCTAACAAAAATAATTAGTAATCAACTGAAATATTTTTTTTTTTTTTTTTTTTACCAATACTGATATCAATAAATAGAGAGCAAAGTTTTTTTTTTAAACAAAATATTCACTTTAAATTCATTAAAATGTTTAAAAAAAATTGATCAATGCAGATTTTTATGTTTTTCTTTCATTAGCTCAGTAGGTAAGCCAATGAATTTCAAATGGCCAAACGTTGGCCTGTATCACTAAACACAAGTACAAGTTTTGCAATAAGATCATCTACTACAAACTACTACTGTGCTTGAAGCAATTATTTGAAGCAGCAGTTCTTGCTGGGTAAATTGATTTAAGTAAAACACATTTCTCATGGTCAATGTGGCCAATTTACACACAGATACAATATCTGTGTTCGCCTTCATGTGAAATTCCTTACTGTGTGAATTCTTGTTAAAATTACAGGATTTCACCATTGAACAATGCTAAACGTGAATGTATGTTACACCCAGATGGAATCATTTACTGTGCTGATTTTAGGATAAAATCTGCAGAATGAATCCACGTAATGGATTTTAACATGCTAAAGTGTTCTTCATTCTTTAGTAATCAAATTATCACATTTAAATTCTTTAGAAATCTGTGGTACTTTATAAAAATTCCACGAAGGCCCCAGTAATAAGACATCTAGTCCCTAGTACCTCTATCGTCCTCTTTAGTATTGAGTTTTGCTACTGTCACTGTAACAGATGAGCACTCAAGCATGTTCAGCAGGGTTGCACCCTTTCAATTCACTGGCAACACATTTGCATATTTGCACAGAGCGACAGAATGTGTATGAGAATGCATACGTGTGTATGAGAGAGAGAGCATGGGAAAGAAACAGCACATTTCGCATCGCTGCAGCTCTAATTGTTATAGCCTAAACGCCGCCCTTTAAAGATACAACCACTTCAGCTGTCAAAGTGGTCAGTCACGGGTCACGGCACCAAAAACTCCAATAACACACTGCAATAACACTGCGTGTTTGGAGTTCAAGAGTGCCTCTGCATCAGCAATAATTAACAGGAAGTTGAATCTGACTTAACACTTTAATATTAAAGGGGTCATATGACGTTGCTAAAAAGAACATTATTTTGTGTATTTGGTGTAATGCAATGTATTTATGTGGTTTAAGGTTCAAAAAAACACATTGTTTTCCACATACTGTATATTATTGTTGCTCCTCTATGCTCCGCCTTTCTGAAACGCAATTTTTACAAAGCTCATCGTTCTGAGAAGCGAGGTGTGCTCTGATTGGCCAGCTATCCAGTGCGTTGTGATTGGCCGAACACCTCAAGCGTGAGACGGAAATGTTACGCCCCTTACCGTATTGTGATACCGTGTCCCGGCGCGACGACACAAAAACAATAAAAACCCATTACAAACGAGGCATTTGTTTCATCCAGTGAGGACATAATTACTGATTTTTATAATGACTTATACTGTGTTTTTACGTGTCACGTTGCATTGCGCTGTGTAAACATTACCATGTCTGCATTTGTGATCGGAGAAACGACAAACAACAAGCGCTACTTTACACAGCTCAAAACTCACGTTTGAATCGTCAGAAGCACCAGACTGTCCTTGCAAAGTTGGAATTGCCCCACTTTATAGAAACAGTCTTTGAGCATAGCACACACTCTAATATTTGGGTTGAACTGTTCTGGAACAGTGTTGTAAATACAACTTATTCTAAAATACCACTGATTTCTAATTGTGACCTCTTTTGAAGCCCAAACAAAGTAGTTTCTCTTTCACAACGAAACACAGCGTCTCCAGGACATGGTGCCGGCGGCAGCAACAACACTACAGCGAGAATAAAAGTCCCGCCCTCTTTCTTTGCATATACATTTAGGCGGTGTTTTGCAAATCTCCCCACACCGTGACGTAGACATGTGGGGGCGTGTTTAAACGAGCCGTTTTAGGGGGGCGTGGATGTCTTAACTTTTATATAGAATATCTCTTTGGTTTTGAGACTTTAGTCTTTGCAACTTCAGGGATCTTATCTATGCAGCTTGTAACAAGCCAAAGAGAAAGGAAAACTTGAAATAGCATCATATGACCCCTTTAATATCAGGAGAGATAAAAATAGTGACTTTAAGAAAGTGACTTAAAGGTGACATATCATGAAAATCTGACTTCCGTGTTTAAGTGCTATAATCGGGTCCCCGATGCATCTACCAACCCATAAAACGTGAAAGAACAACCCAGTCATTTTTTTTTTTTTTTTGGTAAGCTTTTCTCTGCAAGCTTGCAAAAAAATGAGCGCTGTGACGTAGAAAGGGGATCTTATTATAATATTACCGCCCCTTAATCTGCATGTTTCCGCCCATGGCAACACCATTGTGTTTTCACAAGCGACAATGCTGTACCAGTTTTAACGCAATGGCGAATGTTCGAGCAAAGCATGCTAACTGTTCTGTCTTTGGCTGCACTGACAAGCACAGAACACTATTTAGCCTCAGAGGAGACAAGAGAGCAGTGGATTTATTGATTTATTTACTATACATTACACTGCTACCACACAGATCTAATATAAACATGTGACTTATTTCCCAGCTGTTTACCTTCACAGACATAACTGATTGTTTTTGTAACTCGTGTGTTTTTAACATAAACTTGTGTGAATTTAGCTGTTTAAGCGCAATAAGATTTGAAAGAGACTTGAAAAGACTTGAAAGAAATTTTAGTACTCACATGCCATGTGACAGCCATTTTCTGGGGCATAATACGTCTCCTCTAAAGGGATAGTTTACCTACAAATTAAAATTCTGTCATCATTTCTTCACCCTGATGTCATTCCAAACCTGTATGACTTTCTTCTATGGACACAAAAGTAGATATTTTGAAAAATGTGTGTCCATACAATGAAATCAGTGGGGTTCAATGTACTTTTGAACCCCATAGACTTTCATTATATGAATTAAAAAGTACTTCTTGTGTGTTTTGTTGAAGAAAGCAAGCCATACAAGTTTAAAACGACATAAGGTTGAGTAAATAAAGACAGAATTTTCACTTATCAGTGAACTGCCCTTTTAACTGACAGATGAAAACCACATGTGCAGCTGCCACCCCAAAATGCACTGGGATGCTCTTAATGCCCTAAGTATGTAATACGGATGAACATCCCGCCCTACATTGTTCTTGACTAAACATTTGGTTTCGCTCCATAATGTCCCATTACAGAAGCAAACGGTTGTCTGTAAATGAGTTCTGTGTCTTTTATCTCTCTTGCGCTCCTCCTGCTCTTTTTCAGCACTTCCCGTGAGTGGCCCCGCGGGTCAAGAGTCTGACAGCATGAAGACCACTTGACCTGCTGCTGAATCAGCTCTGCATGTGTTTTGACTATGAGATGAGTCCAGCGGTGTGTGCGGCCCTAAGAGAGTGTTCTAGATGCAGAGTAAGGAAGAGATGAAAGCTCTTTCTTCTAATGGACCATCACTAACACACACACACACACACGCATTCATCCATCCCCTCCCTCACCTGCTCTTCAGCAAATGAAAAGGAAAACGCTGGTCACATGCAGGAACGAACCTTGCTCTTCCGTTTCACCATCATCTTGCATCTGCGGGGAGGTGAGCGTCACCTTCAGCGTGAGTTTGGGGTCTGCCGTAGTGCGAACCAAGATGGCTGCCTCGGGAATAGAGCTCTGTACCTCATATTTCTCCTCTGTCAACTTCTGTAGGGGTCAGAGGTCAAAGGTCAAAGTGTCAAAAGCATGGAAAGATGATACGGAATGAATTATCTTGTACATGACTCTATAGTAGGGTATAGTTGTGACCTATTTAACTGGATCATATCATGGAAAAATTAATAAAAAAATAAACTCTTGCAGTTTTTTGGAAATTATTTGATGCACTATTAAGACTAGGGTTTTGCTTTATACTGGTATTGACATTAACTATGATATTTAAAAAATTAAACACTGATATCATGTTAAAACAACATATAAGAAAATGATACATTTGCATCTAATCATTTAGCAGATGCTTTTATCCAAACCAAATTACAAATGAGGGTAACAGAAGCAATCAAAACAACAAAAGTTCAGGTTAGTCTAATGCAGCACATGTAGCAAGGTTTGTTTTTTTATAATAAATAAAAAGAATAAAATGTAGATATAAAAAAGATAGAATAGATAGAGCTAGTGTTAGAGGGTCAAGTATGATTATACATTATGGGTCAATTATGAAAATATCAATGCAGCGCTACTAATGGTTCACTCCAACATTTTTGGTGGCAATATTGCATTTTATCAATGGTTGACAACTGACATAAAACGTTTTTGTAAAACTTCTATAGATATCTAAGTAATATCATTATTGTGATTTCTTTTGGCCATGATAATCATGCTGTGAAATTGTGACAGTTTATAGTAACTTTATAAAATGCAGAAGTCCCTCTCTAAACCTCGACTGCTTATTGACACTAAGCTGCAAAAACAGTCTGTTCTGAAATTCAAACGTGAAATTAAATTAAAATTTAAATGAAATTAAAATTAAGAATTCATTTAAGTAGCAAAGTCATCCTGCTTAATTATAGGAGCTAGAAAGTAGAAGGAATAATCATTTAAAACTAAACTGTGGCTATTTTTGCTAGAAGAAACCTTGGTAATAAATAAAATAAAATAAAATAAAATAAAATAAAATAAAATAAAATAAAATAAAATAAAATAAAATAAAATAAAATAAAATAAAATAAAATAAAATAAAATAAAATAAAATAAAATAAAATAAAATAAAATAAAATAAAATAAAATAAAATATATATTTTAAATGAAACTGTTTGTTGAACCTTTAGACAACATTTTAAATGTTCAATATTTATTTTATTTTATTTTATTTTTTTGTTGAGCATCAGGCTTTTATGGCTGAGATTGTACGGAGATAACGGAGATACTACATAAAGTCCATATTAATATCAATTGTCACTCTCCCAATATGTCTTAGTAAGATGATTTCAAAAAGCTTAGTTTTATGATCAAAGCTTTGTAGTTTCAAAACAATGCAATGCAATACAATACAATGATGACAGAGAAATGAACAAACAAACGTTTCTCAAAAGCCTGATGATCATATTTGATACTCACATTATAACATGATTTTTCTAAAAATGTTATGTGGATAATCAAGTAAAGTTGCTTCAGTCTAGTAAGTATTCATCTTGAAATACTAACAATATAAATTATTCTTACATTTACTTTATAAAATTAGTAAAGATTTCACATCAAAATTACCCAGGAACCACAATGTGAAGGTGGATATTTTTACAATTATTCCAAACACCTAATTTATTAAATTTTGTAAATTATCAGTCAGATGACAGACCTTAGCCTGTTGTTCAGTAGATTGTGAACAACAGGCTAAATGAATGTTGACATTCAGAGGCCTTAAAAATGTGTGCATCAATAGGATTTATACAGTTAAATGTGCATAACACACCTACTTTAAGCAAACTGGACAAGAATGGAAAGGTTAAGTCTTTGGCATCACATGGCCACAGCTGGTCACAATGCATTTACAAACCAGATTATGAGGTGGGACCTAGACAGCGCAGATGCTTGCTTTAATGTTTAATGTAATCCGGTTTGATGTGGGGGATGACTCTGTAATCCATTCAATTAATTCCAGCCACACATCCTCAATCCGCCTGCTCTTTTCATGTAAACCAGTGATCAATTACATCTCCCACTGTTGTAACCCCTGTGTGTGTGTGTGTGTGTGTGGACAGACCGCTATACAGAGCACATTTCCTTCATACATTCAGATGCTGCTAAGATAGGAAATGTGCACGTCTATCACTCAATCGCTGACTGATAGAGAGAGAAAGAGGAAGCAAGTATAGAAAGGGAAAGCAGTCAACTGCTGTTTCCATTAAGAACAGATCCATTATACGGAGACTTGACCTGCTGGCAGTACAGTTCGCTTTAATGGGATTTGTGTCTGGGGTCTGGTTTGTGTGTGTGGGAGGCTCATACTGGGTCACTGCCGATCACCCCGTTCCCTCGGCCTGTCCTAAGTGTCTAATTAGGGAAGCTGGTTGCTGGCAAGTTTATATTAATTACAAATGATTAATATAAATAGAGCAGGTCTGTTTTGGATGTTGCAATTTTTCTGTATTGAAATCTGCAATGTTTAATTTCTCTCAAAACACTGCATCACTATTGAGTTCATAACTACAGCAGTGTAAAATGCATATAAATATGTAGCATCAGATAATACACAGTCACAAAACTTAATACATATTAAACTGAGACTACTGTGATGGACTCACTTAATGATCTTGTAAAAGTTACATCAAAATACTCTAATGATTATGTAATACTGTTAAAATCTATATTTTTCCACATGAAAGGAGCAAGATATCTGTAACGGATGTTGCAATGGTGCGAAATCTTTTTACAGGAACTACATTCATAACAAAATTTAAATTTACCTGCACGAACCAGTAGAATTATTACAGCTTTATATCTCAAATAACATTTTTTGTTCATAAGCGCAAAAATACATATTTCACATTTTTGCTTTCTGCTTTTAAACCCCCTGGAATGTCTTGTCCCATAAGACTTCTTGTCCCATAAGACCTCCCGTTCTTGTCTCACAGACTAAATGAATTACTGAAAACACATTTTTTATTTGCATAAACTGATACATAAGTGAAAATAAACAAGTGTTATTTTAGTATTATTTATAAACTATTATTATAATATTTTTTTATTTATTTATTATATTTTTGTTTTTATTATTTGAATTTTAAATTTTATTTTTGGTTTTAGTATTTTAATGTGCTTTTTAAATATTTCTATTCAGATTTAATTTAATTTCACTTTTAGTAATTTTAGTACTTCAATAAACTTACATTATATATTTTATAAACTTTTTTCAGTTAGATGCAAAGGCAACATTTTTATTAAGTATTTTATCTAATATGTAAATGTTATTTTATGTCAGCTTTATTTCAATTAACAAAAACTGCTAAGATTTATAAAGTATAATTTATTTATTTATATATTTATTTTTGGTAATAATTTATGTTTATGTATTGCAAATATTGGAAATTCAGAAGCTGTTGCAAGATTCGTTTGGTAACATTTCAGTTTTAGCAATTTTAGTACTTCAACAAACGAATATGTATATATACATATTATATATATATATATATATATATATATATATATATATATATATATATATATATATATATATATATATATATATATATATATATATATATACACATATATATATATATATATATATACACACATATATATATATATATATATATATACACACATATATATATATATATATATACACATACACACACACACACATATACATATATATATATATATATATATATATATATATATATACACATATACATATATATATACACATATACATATATATATATATATATATATATATATATATATATATAACTTTTATTTTTATTTCAGTTGGATGCAAAGGCAACATTTTTAATTTTTGTTAAGTTTTTCATCTAATGTAAATTGTATTTTATTTCACCTTTATTTCAATTAACAAAAATGATATTTAATAGTTTAAGTTGATAAAAATTGCTGAGATTTATAAAAAGTTTTTTTTTTTCTCTCTCTCTTTTTGGTAGTAATTTGTATTGATGTATTGCAAATAATGGAATTCAGAAGCCGTTGAACTCGTTTCAGGAAAAATTGCAACAGTATTGCAAGATTCGTTTGGTAACATTAACACAAATCACTTTCGCAAGCATATTTCAACGAATGGATTAACATAAAATACACTTCACTGTTAGCAAGCAATGCACTAAATCCAGATAAAAACTGGTCAGTTGCAAGCAAGCGTCTCTTGTTGTTCAGGGAAAACTAGCTGCAGTGTACCGCAGTGCAGTCTTTCAACAGATGAAACGCAAACAATAAAAACAAGGTGTCTTTTGGGTGTATATTTAGCCACAGCAGATCAAACTCGCACAGTACAGGAGTTTGTGTGGTCAGTGTGTATTTTGGTAGCTGATGTGGTGTGTGTGTGTGTCGTTACCTCGATCTGCTGTGGTAGGTTATCACAGACGGTGCACAGCAGAGTCTTGGTGGGCTTCTCTCGGCACATGAGCACCAGCTCCAGATTCATGTCTTCTTTAATCAGGAGGCCTTTGGCCACCAGACCGATCCTTATCACGCCACACAACACCCGTCCTTCACTGGGACCGCTACTACAGCTGCTGTCCTCGCTGAGACAACACAAAACATCAGTATGATCTCAATTAATATGGAGATCCAATAAATCAATAACGAACAACTTCTCAGCAGAAATCTGTCTATTTTCCCAGCATGCACTCACTTTGTGCTGCCTTCTGGTGATTCGTCCGCACTGGCCTCTGTCTCCTCCTCCTGTGTGCTGGATGAATTCGATTGATTTGATTGGTTGGCTTGAGTTTGGTCCATCCAATCAGACACGTGTTTGAGGGCACACTCCACTGTGGAGACGAGGCTCTGCACCGCCTCCAGGTCCTCAGAGGAAGGGTAGATGGTGGAGTGCTTGGCCATGACGTGACGGTCATCGTTCCCGAACGACCGAATGGACCTCTGATGGAGAGAAAAGACTGTTAGCTTGATTCAGTGTATTAAGAAACAATACATAACCTTGTGTAGTTGTAGTTGCAGTAAATACAGTATGTGCACACACAACTTTGGACAATTTATTTCTCAGGGGATCATTTTAAGTAATTTAACCGACTTATTGTATGAAAGTCGCATTAAAAGTTTCTTGAAAACTTTTTGCAATCATTCACTTAGTTTTGGCCTTGTCCTGAACCCAGTCTTTGAATTTTGAAAATGTACATACATGTTTTGAAAATGTGCATAATCATATATATTATAATATAATATATCATATTAATATTATATTATAATATTTAATAATACCAGATTATTGATTCAAAATTAATTATATTAAATTATATTTTCATTACATTTTCTATTTTTATTAATATGTATTCACTTTTGTGTGAATTATATCTATTTACAATATGTAATTAAATAACTTTATTTTATCATTTTTTATATTATTTTATATGAAGTCATGCTAATATGAGGATTTGCTGCTCGAGAAAAATTCAGCTTTGAAATCACAGGAATAAATTACTTTATAAAATATATTCAAATAGAAAACAGATATTTTAAATAAAAATTAGTAAAAATTAGTAATTAGTAAAAATATTGCAAAATGTTTTTGCTGTACTTTGGATCAAATAAATGCAGGCTTGGTGAGCAGAAGTGACTTCTTTAAAAAAACATTAAAAATCTTTTCAAAAACTTTTGACTGGTAGTGTGTATACACACACACACACAAGTTAAAAAGCATTTCACTATTTATTTTGTGAATATTGTGTATCAATTTTTACACATCAAATGGGTATCAATGTAGAATTATCCCACAGTTGTGTAATCATTTTTACCACAACAATGTAAAAATTATTTGCAAATAAATAAATAAATAAACAAATAAATACATAAAGTGTTTACAACAGTCTCAGTGAATATCTAAGAAATAAAAGTTAGAAAAATAAAAGGTAAAAATCACTTGTGAACAATATTTTTAATGAGTTATTATCAATTAATTAACTGTATTTAATTATTATGTATTTAATGTGTTATTATCAATTAATAAACTGTGTATTTAGGAAACATCAAATACTATAGTCCAGAATCAGAAATCGCCACGACTGTTTCACAATGCCAGTCTTTCATCTGGGACAGCCGAAAATCGTGCAGGGCTTTCTCCGTGAAATGATCTTTAACAAAGTAAAGGAGTTGGTCATTCTATTCTCAAACTGTTTAAAATGTCATTTCCATCACAGAGAACAAAATATCTCATTTGAAATGTGGTGAAAATGACACTCAGAAGAATAAATAATAATAATAATAAAATGATTATTACTACTTTTTTCTTGAGCAGCAAATCAGCATATTAGAATGATTTCTGAAGGATTATGTGACACTAAAGACTGAAGTAATGATGCTGAAAACTTAGCTTTACATCACAGGAAAAAATTACATTTTACAATATATTCAAACAGAAAATATTTATTTTAAATTGTAATAATATTTCACAATTTTAAAAGTGTAAAAAGTGTGTTTTAATTGAGTTCAATTCTCGATTTCCACAGGACAAATGTGCCAGCAACGATATTCCAGTAACGCTGATAAAAGTAATCTACATGCAAACACACATAATCTGCTATGTTAACTTCTGAAGATAACCTTGGCCGACTTCTTCAATTCACTCAAGTAAAGTGTGCATGTGAGACAGACGTGCAAGGTTAGAGCAAAGCGTTCAGCAGCAGATTAAACTTTAATCAATCAAGATCACCTCTGCTTGCCTCGATGGCAAAATAAACGCTTAGAGAAGTAACATCTACAGAGTTCACATATGTGTGTCCAAAGCCGTATGTCACACCCGACCCACTGGGAACACGCCATCAGACCGGGACACGTTGCATTAACCTGTGTCAGCGTGTTCTACATCATCCCCATGGGTGGAAATCAATTTGAGCTCGGTGACAGTCACCCAACAACCTCCTCTAATCAGACATGAAGCCCTCTCACTCCCGCTTACCCACAATCCTTCAGTCTTTCATCAGCCACCGTCAGTCTCTCACCTTTAGTCAGTTTCTCATGTAACACCCCCACTTCACGACTAGATCTAATAACCACCCAATCCTCTCTTCCTGCATTAGTATTCAAGGAGGCGCTTCTCAACTGGTGGGACGTGACCTAAAAATGAGTCGCAGATCTGTTCTGAAAAATAATGCTAAATGATAAGAAAAAATTATCATAGCTAACTAAAACCATAAAAAAAATCGTGTTACTTATAAAATAAAAATAAAATAAAATAAAACAAAACAAATAATAAAATAAAATAAAAAATGTCAACTGAAATGAAATAAAAAAAACTAACTTTTTTATTTCAGAAAAACATGAAAAAACAACAACTTATAAAGTCACAAAAACACACAACAAAATTACTAAAAATTTACCATAAAAATAAAAACTAATTCAAAATATTAACAAAACCTACAATAGAATCTCAATGACACTAAAATAACAGCATTGCCTATATTTTATTTTCTGTTTTCCTTTTAATTTTAAAGTTTCAGTAATTTTGTTGTGTGTTTTTGTAATTTTTATTAGTTTTTTTGCTTTGTATTGTTTTGCTTTAAATGTGTATATAGTTTTATTAGTGTTTTAGTTAATTTAGTTTTAATTATTTTATTACTTCAGTTAAAACTAAATGTACATGGAAAATGTTTCCTTGGAAAGTTGGCAAATAGTTTCTTTATACTGCTTTTTTTACATTTATATTGAAGTTTTTTTTTTTTATGGGTTTTAGTTTTAACTTTTAAAACAGGCTCCTCTCCATGTATTTTGTTGCTGACATCAGAGGTCACGAGTTCAATCAAACACTGGTACACCAGAGAACAGCTACTAAACGGCTGCTTCTACCGTCTCCTACAATTCATCAACATCACTTTACTGCAATTAATCTTTATTGACATGATTTGCTCCTAGTTAGACTGCATGCAAATGTTAATTACAGAGATAATGCAAACACGGGACAGTTTCATAAATGGTTAAGATGCATAAAATTTTGAAACAAATGAACCCAATGATGTTTAAAGAGGACGACTTTAGAGATGCAGCATGTGCTGAACAGCGTAACAGCTGTTTCTCTAAGAAGTTGACTCTTTATATCTCTATAGATCTCTTTTTAGCCATCAAAGCACTGTTTTTGTAACAAATTCACTGCCTTCAAACAATTTATAGACAATTACAATAAAAAGAGAATTGCTCAATAAAAATAAATGGTTATTTAGCTCACTGATTCTTGGATTCAGTTTAAGGAATTGTTTCATTTGGGAAGCTCACATGCAACTTTGGCCAATGCATTACATATTGTCTTTTTTTAGAATTTTGAGAAATGTGCATTGCATTTTTATCAATTCAAATACATAAATTTTACATTTAGGTGACCTTAGCTGTTGTTTAACACATTTAAATGTACTGTTCAAAAGTTTAGGGTTGGTAAGATTTTATTATGTTTATGTTTTTATTAATCATTTATTTAATTAATTTTCAGCATCATTTCAGCTTATTCTGGCTGAAAACACTTAATATTTTACACTAAATGTCCTTGCACACTGAGTCAAAAATGTTCGTAAGCGTTTTTTCGTATTCATCATCCAAACCTTGCACACAGTCAGATGCGTTAAAACAATTCTCAAAATGCTTGCTACAGATGCAAAAAAAAAAAAAAAAGCAGAAAATCAAACCCGATCTGAATTTTTTTTTTTTTTTTTTTTTTTTTTATGTCAGACGAAAGTTTTGGAGGCAGTGTGTAAACGTAATTGACACAACATGAGGTCGTATTTATTGTTTTATGTGTGCAAGTTTCAGACGAAAATTTCGGACTCAGTGTGCAAGGACCTTAACACTTAATACAGAAAATGTGACAGTTTTTTTAATTTTTTATGAATAGAAATTTCAAAAGAACAGCATTAAAATATAGATTTGTATATAACAGATTTTTTTGTAACAATGTCATTACTGTCACGTTTGATAAATTTAATGCATACTTGCTGAATAAATTATTGAATTATTTGAGAAAAAATACTACTGACCCAAAACATTTGAACAGTGGTAGAATCTGTAGCAAATCTAAAAATGAATGTCCAATTTCATACTATACATTATAATGTTGTGATGCAGAAGTTAGATGTGCCACAGTTGCCGTTTCACATTTCGAACTGTTTTACGCAACCTGGTCTCATGATGAAAACATTGCAATCGTAAGCATGCCGTTTTAGCTTGTTGCCGTTTCAGCTTTTTCATTATGAGTCATGTTTTTGACGGGATTCATACCCAAGTATTTCTTATCCTAAGTCCAACTCCATTCCAGCTGAGCTACTGGGCAAAGCTTGTTACGTCCGGAAAGCGAAACATATGGAGCTGAAATCATAACTGTGTATGAAAATGATTACATGTGCTCGCCATTTTACCTCCTCTATTGTTCATTTCTGTTGGAAACTGCAGTGATATGTACTTATTGGTACGTATTTTGCATTTTGCGAAAAAGTTCCCAGAGGTACGTTTTCGTCATGAGATCAGGTAGGTCAACATTTTTAAAGCACATTTCTCATATGGCCAAAAGTAACTGAAAAGACTATGTAAAACCAAGAAAATTATTTTTTTCTGATTTTTGAGCATTGAGAGCTAGTCTCTTTCCTGCATGCATGCAGCAAAATACAGAAAAACTCTACGACAGAAATAAAAAGGTAGGCGTTTACAGCCAATCAAAACTTCCTCAGTTCATTCATCATCCTTCACAGGCCTGAATCTATATGATATCAGCTCTATTCAATACCAATGCTGTCATTTTCATTCCGTCGCTCTTCCTGTAGCATTTCTCCATTTGACTTGCTCAATAGCGTATCAAAGCTACATCAGCAGCGCTGCAGTCCCCGGGGGGTGTGACCTTTCATACAATATAGACATAAAAACGACACCGTGCATCCATCTTCTGAACGGCAGCTGTTGTTTAACTAGCAAGAAAGGAAAAACAAAATTCATTCGTTTCAATCGGAGTTCACTGAGTGACATTTTTACACCGGAGGCTGCTACCAGACAGCCGGGCTTGTTTGTCGAGTGCGAAGCGCTGATGTTTGAAGGCTGCAACCTTTAGCGGAGCTGATCAATTAGCGTGATGCCGAGTGAGCACTTTGAAACCGCTAGACAAACTACGCATGTTTGAGAACACTGAAGGCAGCCTGAGTGAGTGCGGATCAGGGCCTTTCGGTATCTGGATATAAAGATGCATATCTGTGCATGTGTTAGCAGTGGTGACAGTGGCCTCTCGATGGCATCGGGACAGTATTTAACAGGCAGTGCGCAGGGTTTATGAGGCGCTTCTAATGGCTGCCTGCGAGCAGCTGTAAAACATACTGGTAAGTGTAAAAGAGTGTAAAATAGCTAAGGAGGAGCAGAGAGACTGCATCTTAATCACACATCACACCAGAGACAGTGAGAATGGATGGACAAGGATTGAAGGTACGCACAGATAATGATGTTGGGTATTTTCAACTACCTCATAAAACACATTGTGCTGCTATGACAAACAAACTGCAATACCATAACTGAATCATTATTTTTAATGACCGAAACAATTTTGTCATCATTTACTCACCCTCAAGTTGTTTCTAACCTTTTTTTCTTCTGTTGAACACAAAAGAACATATTTTGAAGAGTATGGGTAACCAAATAGTTGATGGTAGCCATTGACGTCCTTAGTAGGGAACAAAATATTATGGACGTCAATGGCTACCAGCAACTTGAGGGTGAGTAAACGATGACAGAATTGTCATTTTTGGGTGAGCTATCCCTTTAACTTTGTATAAAAGGACGATGAAATGGCAGCCTAAAGGAAGCACATCTGCATGAAAAGGTGATATTAAAATTTAAAGAATTTGAGAAAAAAAAAAAAACACACTGTGTCTAGGGGTGGCCGAAATATACCAGTAGACCGGTAGTAAATTGTCAGCCAGTAGAGATTTTGGACTATCATCTCTATCGCAGTTAAACGCTCACATGACGTTGCTGTGCTACGTGGTCACGAAAACCAGCATAGCATTGCGGTTTAAAAAACAAGTGATTTTAAGCCAATGAAATGCAATCAACAGCGAAAGAGAACTCATTTGGCTATATGCGTGCACTGTCTGAGAGACTGTTTCTGAGCGCTGTCAGAGATGCACGCATGTGAAGACGGTGCTCATAGAGTGCGGGAGTACTGAACAGAGTTACTTTTGCTGCTTTATAGGCCTTGAACTGTTAAATACACACTTCTTTGTGTTAAAATGCCTGTCTTTGCAAGTATCCTCATAAACACAGTAATTAAGGTCTTAAGTGAAAGCAAACAGCTGAGAAAGAAAACACATGTAACAGTATATTGGATTCAGGCAGCTCTTAAAGTGACAGCAGTCTAATATTCCTGCTGTCTGTCATTCATGTTAATCAAACAACAAAGAGAAAATCTCTCACTGCTCGACTAAATCACTTTTGTAACTTTAAGAAGAAATATACATTTAATTTACAGAGTGAAGAATACACAGTGTTTTTATACATTTGATTACTTTATAAAATATATGTTGCACTATTTATTTGTTCTACTGTAGTTTTTGTGTCATATTGCTTGTAATTAGTTTCTCATACTTATTTAATTGCTGACTGTTTACTTGTCTTCAGTGAGCTTGAGTTTCTTTATGAAATTATGAAATTTCTATGATATCAAAAAATTTGATAATAAAGAAAGACCTTTTTTAAAGGAAAAATAACTACATTGTGATATGTATTGTTACCGTGAAATAAAATGACTCATTTCGTGATATAAGTTTTTGGTCATATCACCCACTCCTAACCGTGTACAAACATGCCTACACTGTAAAAAATATTTTTTCAAAGTTGTAAATATAAACATATGTTTTACAAGAAAATACACTTTCAGTTTACATATTTTCCATATATAATTGAATGTTTTACTTGCCCTTTCTTTGTAATTGTTTGCAAAATTTTCTAGCAAATTCTAAATTGTTTCTATACCAAATTGTTTTCAGTATACTTCCCTACTATAAAGTATTTGAGATTCTGAAGTTCACATGTGATGGACACTTTACTATCCCATATTCTGGAGTTGTGATGGCAGGTAAGCAACAGTTACATACATTCATAGATTCATACATTACGGTACAATACATTATCATACTATACATAATTTATACTATATAGAATTTACTTATTTACCGGTCATGAAGGAAGTTCTTCATCAAATTTTGTATCTACTCTAACAGTAAGTTTTTGGACACAATGCACAGAAGAAACCACTACTATCCCACAATAACTAATGTTAGTAAGTCAGCTAGTTATGTAGCTCAAGTTAATTTATGTTTACGCATGAAACATACATCGTCTCAACATTAGCTATCCTGTTGAAGCTATTAAAGGATAACACAAACTTCTCTGACTGGTCAATATCACTTCAGGTTTGTGGGAAAATGGTATATTTTTTGTTTAAATTTTTACAGGTGGGGTATGTCATTTTTCAAAAATGCTTTAGAAAACGAGCCAGGGCCGAGTACCAAAACAAACTTGTAGCCAATCAGCAGTAAGGGGCATGTCTACTCATGATGCGGCGGAGAGAGCTTGCTCAGTGCATTAGCCGAGACATTCGACAGAAAGATAGATGGCGGATAAAACACAAAAGAGGAAAACGTCTGCGGAACAAAAGAAGGCTTACGAAAAGGCAAGAAGTAGGACCCGTGTAAATATCGGAACAGCTTTCCAGCGCTGGAGAGAACTCAAGGAGCGGAAGGCCTGCAATCGGACGCCGAGGTTGCTTTGTTTCTTCTCGATAGGTGAGTAACATCGTACCTGCACCGGACGCGACAGCTAAAGTCTGTCTACACTGGACGCGACAAAGCCACCGTTGAAAATCATTTGAAATTTGTGTCAATAAATCATAAATAGAATGCAGCAGCAGTTTCTGTCGAGGATTTGTCGCGCCGCATCCAGTGTAGACAGCATCACTGATTATAATAAGTTCTATAGTATTTTGTCACGCCGCGCCACTCACGTCCGGTGTAGACACGGTGTAACATTGGTTTTTGCTTTGTTTCACAGAACTAATCGTTGCCTGGTTTGCGTACGTATGTGTGGGGTGGAGCTATCAAAATAGGGCTGAGACCCTTCTGGGGTATGGGCGTGTTTGTTTTGGTGATTTCTAATATCAACATTGGCTACCAGAAATCGCTTACCCCACCTTTAAACATACACACACACTGCATTTAGCAAATACCATCATCAACACTGGAGCTCAAGGTAGGTTTTTTGTGAAAAATAATATCACTAAAGATTAAATTAAAAAACATTAAGGCTATATAAAAATCTGAATGGAATTGTGCCTTCCCTGCTCAGAAAATCCTACAGGAAAGTAAAGACTTGTTAATGGAATTTCTATTGTAATTTGGAACCAGTCCCAAAGGATCTTAATAAGAACTAATCAGAGGTTAACAGAAAAATTGGATTTTCATTGAGTAGGATATTATTTGATTCTTAGCAGATTCTAATAGGATCCTTTAGGAGGCATTTCAAATTATGACAAAAATCCCAAAAGGAATACATTAATTTAGGATGGTTTTGAGGAACTTGGGGACAGAGTGAGAAAAAAACCCAAAAAAACAAGCATGCATATGTATGTATGTGTGTGTGTGTGTGTGTGTGTGTGTGTGTGTGTGTGTGTGTGTGTGTGTGTGAGTGTGAGAGAGAGAGAGAGAGAGAGAGAGAGAGAGAGAGTGTGAGTGTGAGTGAGAGTGTGAGAGGGAGGGAGAGAGAGAGAGAGAGAGAGAGAGAGAGAGAGAGAGAGAGAGATCAAGTACAATCAAGCAGCGGAGGGTTTCATCAAACCACTAGTTTAACGAATGGCACACTGGGGACATATTCAGACAAACAGATCTCAATCGAATGGAGTAAGATGGGCACACACACAGAAAGATCAAGCCCATTAAAATTGAGGGGGCATGTGGATTTGGAATTGCTTATTTAAAAAATAATAGTGTTGTAGCACAGCTTGTATCTAGTAATGTGTATTTATGGCTTCTGCTCTGCTTATCAGATGGATTAAATAACCACAAGAGGGGTCCTGGCATCTCTGTGTGTATATTTGAGGTCAGTGTTCAGTATTAAATTAATTACACGCCCCTAATTAAAATGTCTTCTAGTCAGGCAATGATCTGCAAAGCTCTGTGGCTACTTATTATAGACTCACAGGCATAGACATGAGCTGACCACAAACAGCTGTTGACTGATGCAGGTCTTCTTGATGAGTGTGTGCATGTGAATGTGTGATGAGATTGACACAAACAGACTGTGACACAGTGTGCGTGAGCAGCTCTCTGATGCCCAAAGCGTGTAAATCTCAAGCGGCCCCAAAACATAGACCTGGGGAACACCACCTTAAAAATGTATATACACACATCTTGTTTACAGAAATGCAAGCAATCAGTGTATGCTTTACATAGATGGTCCATTTGTGACATGCTGCTGATTAGCACTGAAAATTATTTTTTATTAGTTTCTCATTTTTAAAGTAAAAACATTGCTACATTAAGCCACTTAGAGTGAAAATTAAGTGCTTAAAGAGCTGAAACATGAGCCTTGCATTTTTGTTAAATATTAATTTTGTTATGTAATGCCAGAGCTTATAAAATAAAAGTCTATTTTTTTTATTCCTGCAGATTTAAAATATATATATATATATATATTCATTTATTTATTTGTTTGAAAGTTGTTTATTGACAAATTAAATTTTGCACAGAAAAACACCAGGTAAAATTGCATCATGTTAACATATATAAGGTTTAACTTTTGTGGCTATACTGTAAGCTAAAAATTATGCATTTTATTATTTTATATTTTATTTTATTGTGTTACCTCCTTTACTTCCATTTTATGTCCAGAATGTTTGCTCATTTTTTTTAAACTGAGGGATGATTCAAAATCATTTTCTACAATATTCAAAATTACACCCGAAATGCTCTCGACAGAACTCAGCTACAAAACACAGAACCTGTAGGTGCTTGCGTGTGCATATCCAAGGTCACCCCGGCTGCGGCAGCAAAGCTGGGTTAGCATTAGAGCTCACGCTAGCAGGGCGTTCATTACGTTGGGTTATTTATGAACCTCCCCCCAACTCTCAGACTTTAATAATTCAAACAGCACAACCCTACACTCCCATGAGACCCTGCTCCCACAAGCCAGAGGTGAGGGCCATTAATCAAACGCTGATCTCCTCCCCCCTTTTCTCTCTTTCTCGCAAGCTTCCATCACATTTTCTTGATCACATCTCGGCTGCTTTTATATTAGAGCGGTTTGGACAGAAACACATGTAAGGGAGATTTCACAATTTAGACATCAACCTTGTGCGATACTTAACCAGCCACACAAACAGAAGATGAGGGGTTTTACCATGGCGGCTGGAGGGTTGCTAGTCGCGGTGTGTCCGTGAATGTGTGTGTGCGAGCGCGGAGTGTGGAGACGGGGGTCTTGGGACGCCCTCTCCTCATGCGCTCGCCTCTCTGCCCCCCCGCTGCACCCGACTGCACCAAACCTGTGAGACAGACAGAGAACAACATTAATTACATGCATCCTGTGCATTTTTTTTTATCAGCATCACACAGGGTTAGCACTGAAGCATTGAAAATCTAGGGGACTAAAAGTGTAGAATCACAAACCCTAACAGACGCTTGCCTCAGGAGGTATCGGTGGCTCTTTGTTTGAAAATGAGCAATGCAGTATATGGACGTTATAAATATTTCATGACCTTGGTGTTGACACACAACTGAGATGTGGCCTGTTGTTCTGCCGGTTTATTTCCTGACACTGGGAAGTGTTTGCATGGATACTTGTTTTCTAAAGCACTTATGTGGGCCTGTTTATCAGGCTTATCTTGCAAAGTGCTTCCACTGCTTAAGATAAACATGGCTATATGTGAAAGTTATCTGAGCACACATGCCGGAATCATTTTGAGTGGTGGCAATAAGCATAATTTGTGGATCAAACACTGAACTGTAAATTTTTACTCTACTTAATCCCTTCTTATCTGGCCAAATGTCTTCCCTGTATTAATGCAATTTCCCTGGAATATAATTTCATTCTCTGGATTACAGCTTTCGGAGCTGAACAGATGTACTCTAAAAAAAAAAAAAAAAATAGTTCAGGCCAAAAATGTTTTTCAAAAAAATATCCAAAAACTGTGAGGAGAGAGAGCTGACCTCAGTTTTATTTCAAAGGTAAAGTGCTGTAGTGTTTTGGGTAGATGCTCCGTTGCTGTTAGGACATTATGTTGTTGCTAAAGTGTTCCGAAAATTGATTGAATGTTATCATATGCACCATGGTTTTTGCTATTGCTAAGGTGTTCTGAATAGTGTTGCATAGGTCAGTAAGATTTTTGATTTTGTTTTGTTTTTATTTTTTAAATAATACTTTATTCAGAAAAAAAATGAAATCATTAAATTGATCAAAAGTGACAGTAAAGACTATTACAGTATCATTAAAAATCTATTGCAATTAAGTGCTGTTCTTTTGAACTTTTTATTTTTCAGAAAAATACTTTAAAAAAAGTATCACAGGTCCAGTAAAATATTAAGCAGCACAACTTCCACATTGATAATAATAATAAATGTTTCTTGAGCAGCAAATCAGCATTTCAGAATGATTTCTGAAGGCTCATGTGACACTGAAGACTGGAGTATGATACTGAAAATTCAGCTTTGCATCACAAAAATAAATTACATCTTAAAAAAATATTCAAATAGAAAACAATTATTTTGAATTGGAATAATATTTCACAATATTACTACTTTGATGGTATTTTTGATAAAAAAAAAAAAAAGAAAAAAAAGAAGCTAAATCCTGAATCCTTGAAATGACAAATGGGACACCTGGGAGCAAAAGCCACAAGACCACAAACCCATATCAAGTGTGTTGTTTGGGACAGGGCCAAAACGCTCTCACCTAATGTACATATTACCCAACAATCCATAACCAAGATAACGATGAATAGGGAAAAAATAGTGTCGCTCAATAAGGCATAGCTTATCTCCCGAGTCCCTTTATGCAGCAAACCTCTACTTTGACATCCTTTTAAAAGATGAACAAGTGTATCTCGTGAGGGACCCCACGCCGCTGCCAACAGCGCAATTACGCTCAAACGCAGCCCTGCAGATCTTCTGTAATAATGTTCAGTGGAGTGTGTCCACACAGAGACATTCACAGTCTGCTCACTGACGGCCATGCTGTCACTGCCTCATTATCAGCATCACAATCTGCTGAAAACACACCACATACCAAACCAGACCTTTCAGAGAGATCATTAGCCCCGAACTGATGAACATTTAAACACGTAAATGACTATCACCTCACTAGACTGATCATTAAATGCTACACATACACAAACTTCAACACTGTCTAGTTTACAGCTGTACATCAATAATTACCATACAGGAGTAGATTTTTACCTCAGTGACATGGAGATCATTGATTAGAATGCAGTGGTCAGATTGTGAAAAAGACATTTAACCTCTATCAGCATAAGTAAGTAGACACATCCTCCAACTTGTGAGAAACAAGTGAAAAGAACGAGACAAGCATTTCCTAACACTGCCCCCTGCACCGACCTTCACTTTCACCTTATTTCTGCCTGATGTCAATCCTTTAATCATTTTTTGATTCCCTCTAGCAGTTTAGATAATAGAGGTATTAGAAGAGCATGAGCGAGAGGTGGCTTTAACTGGATTCTGTCATCAGGACAGTCTGGCCTTCCTGAAGGCAGCCTGCGGCGACATTGCTGCCCCACAAACAATTACAGTCCAACTTTGCTGCAGAATAATAGGAAAAATAAAATCACACCCTCCGAATCACTTCCAGGCTTTAAACAAAAACAGGGAGCCGTACTGTACCTCATTCACCAAAGTTTGCAATGAAGTACTCACGATTTTATATTTGCAAGCATTAAAAGTTTGGAGAATAAACAAACGCACAATGCTGAGACTTAAATTCAGTGAGTAGGTATTAATCTAAAAGATTACACAATTTTTTTGCTTATTTGAAGTGCACTTAATTCACTTTATAATCTAAATAATCACTTAATCACAATGTAATAATTTATTTGAAGTGCATGCTACTACAAGTGATTAAGTGATTAATTGCAATTACTCATTTGACAGCACTAATAATTACATCCAAAATAAAAGTTTTCGTTTACATAATATATGTGTTTATTATATATGTATATATATATTTATATATAAATATGAATTTTTCTTAAATATATACATTAGGGCTGCAAGATATTGGAAAAAACTCACATTGCGATATTTTGTATTTCTGCGATATATATTGCGATATACAAAAAAAAAAGAAAAAAAACTTGAAAAGCTCTATTTGGAAAAAAAATAATCAATGATTGGGGGGATTTTGTAGGTGATTAAATCAGCATAGAAAAATAAACAAATTACAAACATAGATAAATAGAACAAAGACATAAATTAAATAAACAGTGCTTTATATTTTTCCCGTAAGTCTAACAGTGTTCAGGTATACTGGTTGAATAATCAAATGTAAAATAGCACTGCATAGTCTTCACTGTATAAATTAAATCTAATAAATCTGTGTTAAAGCTACAAAAGTGATTTTTCTCTATGTGTTTTGTTGTTTGATTAACATTCATGATGCAAAAAGCCTTAGGAACATTAAACTGCTGTGAACCAATATACTATCCATTTTCTTTCTCAATTGTTTAGGCCTACCTTCACCTAAGCCACAAGCAACTGTGTTTACAAGGATACTTGCGGAGACATGCATTTTGACAGTTTTGCGCGTGTGTGTCATTTCAGGCACAAATAGATACGGAAGTGAACGGAATTCAGTGTTCACGTGCATCTGATTGGCTATCACTGTGTCTACACCAGAGGCGAGGGGAACGGCACGAAAAAATACAATAGAACCCATTATAATCAGTGATGCTGTCTACACTGGATGCGGCGCCACACGGCAAATCCCCGAGAGTAAACCCCTCGTTCTTTCTATGACTTACTGACACAAAGTTCAAAGGATTTGCAACGGTTGCTTTGTCACATCAAGTGTAGACAGCATGGGGCGGCGCGATGCGACAGCTGTCGCGAAAATGATCAGTATAACGATCAGTATACTAAAAATCGCACATCCTGCGATGTGACTATCACAGATGTGCACATCGCAATATCGATGCTGAAACAATATATCGTGCTGCCCTAATACACATGTGTGTGCCTTTATATATATATACATAAGAAATATACACAGTACACACATATATTATGTAAACTCAAACTTTTATTTTGGATGCGATTAATCATTTGACAGCACTAATATATATACATATTTTGTGCTATATGCCGATGTGCTGCTTTTGTTAATATTTTGAATCAGATTTTATTTTTATTTTCTGCTTTCATATTACTTTTTACATTTTTATTGCTATGAAATGAGAAATGTTGCCATGTTAACTAGTTAAAATAAAATAAGATTGCTTTTTTTTCAAATTTTATTTTAATTCAGTTATCATTTATTTTATTTCAAGTAAGTTTTTTTTTTATGGTTTTAATTTTAGGTAACTATAACCACCATATTTTGAGTTTGACAGAGTAGTTAAGCTTGTTTACTACTACTCATAACTACTCAAAACTCATAATTGGATGTTTCTTCGACGACTTTATTTTTCTAAAACAGAATAACAAATTTAGTCAAATTCACTTGAAAACTGAATATTTCCCATTTGTAATTTTGTGCAATGAAAAAAAAAAAAATGTTAAAACAGTATTTATTGTACTTACAACGCTAGCCTTAGCAAGACAAAGGAGTCAGACATTTTTTTCCAAAAGTGTAATTTCCACCACCATCATTTCCATCACAAAATGCTTTTAAACAAATTGAGATGCTGAGATACGGGAAATGACACTTTTTTTACTTTCATAAAATATCTGAAAAGTAATTTTTGAAATGGCTAAAAGTGTTCATAATTATATTACTTTTGTTATAAATTAAATTGTCCTTTTAAGATGTTAATCAGATGTTCAAAAATGCGACCCTTAAAATAGAACCTCTTATTATAATTCATTAAAAACTTGCAGTTCTATCTATTTAAATGAATTAATGGCAAATCTCATTAAAACACATCAACCCACCAGAGACTTGAGACAACAGGGAGCTAGTAAAGAAAAACACTGTTTTTATCTAGCAAACAGAAGATAGAAAGAGATTTCAAAAGGGGAGTAGGTTACGATCATATCTTTACCCCCAGTGCTACTAATTACATGCATTAATTTTCTTTGTCTTTCATTCTTCTCAGTGTTTTAAGAAACACTGTTAATTTCTTCTCTAGGGTAATCAAAAAGACAGAAGCTGGTATTAAACGAAAGCGTCTTTCAATCTGAGCCTAGCTGATGTTTTCTACAAGTTACCATTCAGAGACTCCTAAAATCTCGAAATGAGCTTGTGTTCGCATTTCTGCTCCCTCATTACAAACATCCCATCGGATTCCTTTAAGGAAAAGCATTCTGGCCTGCAGGCAAAAGGCACTGGCATGGCAGATGGCATCTCATTAGTATGAGTTTGCCAGATCAGCGCCACACTTCTCTGCACACTGATTATTGGATGGCCACTTAATGAATCTTACACATGGCAAACCACACCTGCTCCCACAGAAAAGACTCAGCCGCTGGTTAGGGGGTGTGCAATAAACAGACGTTTACAAACCATCAGTCTGGGAACTGCAACTCGAGGAAATGTTATGTTTAGGTTAGCGGTGGGTTATTCTCACAGCTAAATATGGAGGTGTGTGTTGACGCTTGTATGAGTTTAAACACCATTGCTCATGCAAATGTTTACTTCAGAGGCATTTAAAACCTCTCTGACTAAGTCTATTAATGGTGACCCCAACGTACCTCTATATTGAGAGTGTGTGAAGAAGGAAATACTGAATTTCTGAATAAGCCATACTTGTGTATTTGACATGCTGGTCGAGTGCTGTTTTACACCCAGACAGAAGCACACATGAAGGCACATGCACAGAAAGCCAAGTAAGCTGTTCTCATGAAGCTTGCTGAACTCTATCAAAAATCTGAGGTTTCTAGATGTGGCTGCATAATTCATAACTGTGAGGTGTTTAATTTATATTTCTGCAGTAGTCAAGTCAAGGTTCCAGCCCAAATATTGTAAACAAATCATCCGACACGTTGAGCTGAATGACAGCAGTGAGAAACAGCCGTCACGGTTTCCTGTTCTTATGCTCAACAATAAGACGTTCTGAAAGGAAAAAACAGACAGATGAAAGAGAAAAGTCTTTTGTTTTTCACCCATTTTAACCTGTAGTAAACATCCATTCAAAAGAGCTGTCAAGGAATAATTCAGAGTGACATGAAAGGAAAAAATGGGGGTCTAAGATATAGAAAAGAAAAATGTTTAGAAATTTTGTTTAGAATGCATGTGCCTTTTAGTTCTTAGAAATCTAATCTTTGTTTTCAAGTTACATGTGGTTTTGAAAAATGACTGTATGTAGTGTAACCAAGTAAACGGTTTAGAATATTTATTTAGAATTTAAAATATAATTTAAAATGTAATTATTTAAAAAAAAAATTAAATATATTGGTTAAAAAAGGTAAAAAAAACATTACTTGTTATTTTATTTATTTATTGCATTTTCTTCATTTTCAAGGTATTGCTTTGGTGGAAGTTTTCACATAAATATTTAAATGAATAAATAAATACTCATTCATTCATCCAATTATTTATTTCTTTGCTTGCTTGCTTTATAAGAAGAATACTTCATAAGGTTTTGTTAAATTCAACAAAAACGCCAAAAGAGGAAACTTTTCCAATCAAGAATTGAAGAGAGAAAATAATCATATTTTAAAACAAGTTATGTGTATGGCACTAAAGTCTTTTTGATGATAAATCTGTAAAACTGAACAAAGACACCCTGAAAATTGAGGCACATCTCAGAAATGCAGCCCCATGCAGTACATCTTTTTAACCTTTCACATTTCTTCTCAGGGTGTGAGCACTTAAAAGTCTATTAGAAAATCTAACATAGTTCAAAATAGTCCTACAGCAGCACCATGTTGAGGTAAATTTAGCCAATTTAAAAAAAAAAAACACTTTGTCATCAAGAACAGATGCATAAATCTCAAAAACACACTCCATTCAAAGCAAGTTGAAAACAATAAAGGTGCCAGTATAATGAGAATTGGTTACGATAAACAATGCAAACAAGCACGCATCATCTTTCAAAAATGATGTCCATTTACTGACAACATCATCTTCAATGCTGACTTGTCTTCCTGGAATCTGGAGAGGTGTCTTGATTAAAAAATGGCTTGTGTTGAAGTGGGAATGCGCGAGAAAGTGCAGCTTCACGCATTTGTTGATCTGGCAGCGAAGGAAAATGCTGAACAAGCTATAGGGAGAATGGATGCCGTCAATAAACGAATAACTGCATTGTCAATATTTAAGATGGAGAGGTGCTTCCTGCTGACTTTAGGTCAACCCTGTAAGGACAGAAATGAGGGAGAGGAGGATAACAAAGATGGAGAGATTACGAAGTATGTGTGTGACTTCCTGTTGTCATCTGCAATCTCTCTCTTGGACTCACTTTTCCTCACATAATTCTCATTTGTCACACTTCTACACTATCGCCACTTCCTCAGTCAACATCTGATGGCCTAATGTGACGCAAAGATCCATCAGAGCAAACGCTTCCCAAACAAAACTCAATATGATACTGACAGGATTAAGCTGCTGTGTGTCATTTTTCAATACTTCCATCTAACATGTTTGTCATTAATGTTGATGTGGCTAATGGCAGAGAAATTACACACTTTATCTTTAACAATAAAACAATCAATATTCTGTTCAAATTAAACAATGTAACTTCTTAATAAAGCTTTAGATAGCACTTGGGTTAAAGGTTTAGACATTAGTGTGGGCATAAACCTGATCTACAGTATTGGCTGACTCATTTGTCTCATCCCGCTAGGACATTTCAATTGAGGAACAGCAAAATGGTCTGATTTATTAAATGAGATGCATCAAACTGATTTCCTCTTTGATGTTGCCTGAAGACTTCAAGAAAACACATGTTCAAATCCCCACACACACACACACACACACACACTCTGCCAAACAGAGTATTATTCTAAAAGCCTAAACTGCACAAATCACACACTAAAAATGCAAAAAAAAAAAAAAAAATTGTTGTGGTATTAAAACCACAGTGAGTCTGAGCATGTATTAATTTAATGGCTGGTAAAGTAGGTGCTCTGAAATAAACTCACAAACTCAGACAGAGAATATCTTTGAACTCAAGAGATTATGGCTGCTTTTATAGACATTAAGATTATATGCTGTTTTTCTTTTCTTGTTTTAGGTTTTGATAAAGTTCACAGAAGGCTGCTGCCCTTGTAAACTACAGTCAAGCTACTAAAAAAGTTATTGGTCGCGAGCTATGAAGAACTTTACAGCATTTATTACAATTAATTTACTTTACAGTGTTAAGTACAAAAATTAAAGCAATGAACAATTACAAGTCTCTAAACAAAATAATGAAATATTAAGAGCTTTGATCAGTAGACCACAGACATTTACATTTCAAAGTTCATTTAATTTGATATTAAGCTAATATAGAAATGTTTGTCAGTATTGTTTGCTAATATTATCAATGTTTTGATAATATACGAAACGTTTGGAGCAGTACCATATTATGCAATCACACAGAACACAAAGCACAGTATCATTAATTTCTAAATTGATATTTCTCTAACTTTAATATATATATACACTAACAGTTAAAAGTTTGGGATCAGCAAGATTTTTAATGTTTTGAATGTCTGTTCTGCTCAGAAGGTTGTATTTATTTGATAAATTACAGTAATAAAACTGTGAAATATTACAATTAAAAATAACTTTTCTATGTTAATATTGTAAAATGCAATTTATTTCTGTGATGCAAAACTGAATTTTCAGACTTCAGGGTCACATGATCCTTCAGAAATCATTCTAATATGCTGATTTACTGCTCAACAAACTTATCATATATTGTGTTGTCAAACGATTAACTGCATCCAAAACAGTTTGTTTAATGTACACTGTGCATATTTATTATATATAAATACACACACAAAGTATATATTTTGAAAAAATATAAATATGAATATAATTTATATTATATATAAATATATTTAAAAAATAAACATTTTTCTTAAATATATACATGCATCTGCGTGTATTTATATATACACAAATATACACAGTACACATACATATATTATGTAAACAAAAATAACATATATACATATAATTATTATATATACAGTAAATACTTTGTTAAAATAAAATAAAAATACAAAATATTCAAGCCTTCAATATTTGTTTACAAAGTCTTAAAGGTAAATCGTACATTTTACGTTTCTAAGTTCAGTGTTAATAACTTCTCTGTACAGTGTATGTGCATAAATGACATGAAAAAAAGACAATTAATCACTTGTCAAAATAATTTTGACAGTCCAGTTCACAAGCACAAAAACACTTAGGAGTTTCTCCAAGGCTGGACTTGTTTGTGCAGTCTGGGGTTACGGTGACACATAAAAGACTCTACAGACTTCCCAGGATGCTTTGAGCTTCCAGCAGCTTCGGTAGCACTGTAAAAGTGCTAAAAATACAGCTTCCCATGTTACAAAACAAGAGATTAAAGTGAAAGCCATTTAGAGTGGATTAGATCTCTGGAGCAGTGTTAATGGACAAAGAGAGGAAACACATACAACACTTGTTTAGCACTTACAGTTAAGATACAGTATTGATGAAAACTTTAATAAAGGAAGGACGTACAAAAAAAAATGAAAAGGAAACAGGGCAGAGGGAAACTCCATCAGGACAATGAAGTGAATAGATGCAGGAAAGAGACTGAGAAAATGATTGGAAACACAGCTGGACAAGAAAGAAAAGTAGATGAAGGAAATATTAATGTGTGTGTTGTGTGTGTGTTTACACAGGCGAGAGTGTGTGAGAGTGTGTGTGTGAGCGTGCAAATTCAGCCCGCTCAACACTTTGTACCCCGCTGATAAATCAAAGATGCTCTTGAGTAGAACTGAGCCAAGACAACAGTTAAACATAGCACAGCGGTCAACCTAAAATCATCATCTTCCTGTTTCCTTCAGACAGATTTCAAAGAGATGATATATCATAGCTCAGCCGCTCTGCAGGTACATTATAAGAGACCATACTTATAGTATTTTATCTCATTCCATGAAGTCTTCTTATAAAATATCAAAGTATCCTTGACTAACAGTCATATTTTAGTTTTACGTGGCTATTTTTCACCCTCTCTGGAATTAAACTGTCTGTTTTTAAATCTTTAAGATACTGTCTGTTCTGATGGCTACCGTATTATAAGTAAAATGAATAATATTTTAACAAAATATTTTAAACAAAACCTTCCAAAAGTCCAATTCATGAACTGGATTGCTGAAAAGAATCAAAATTAACTTTTATTCCTCAGACATTCCAAGTGCATAAACATATTCTAATTTTAAGAGGTACTTAAGCACTTTTGTACAATTTTCATAGACAGACAGACAGATAGATATTATAATAAATGCAAGTAATTAAATGATACAAATTTATTTGTGCATAGTTGGGTAAGTTGAAGTGCATAAGTATATACATACATTAAAGCGCGAATATGAGCATGCGTGTCAGATCCACGTCACGTTCAGCAGCGGCTATTATATACACACACACACATACAGTGGGTACGGAAAGTATTCAGACCCCCTTCACTTTTTTCAATTTTGTTATGTTGCAGCCTGATACTACAATTGTTTAAATTCATTTTTTTTCTCATTAATCTACACTCTGTACCTCATAATGATGAAGTGAAAACAGAATTTTAGAAATGTCTGTAAATTTATTAAAAAGAAAAAACTGAAATATCACATTTACATAAGTATTCAGACCCTTTGCAACAACACTTGAAATTTCGCTCAGGTGCCTCCCATGTCTCTTGATCATTGCAGAGATGTTTCTACACCTTGACTGGAGTCCGCCTGTGGTAAATTAAATTGATTGGACATGATTTGGAAAGGCACACACCTCTCTGTAAAAGGCCTCACAGCTGATAATGCATATCAGAGCGAAAACCAAGCCACGAGGTCAAAGGAACTGCCTCTCAGAGCTCAGACACAGGATTGTATTGAGGCACAGACCTGAGGAAGGCTACAAAAAAAAATTCTGCTGCACTGAAGGTTCCCAAGAGCACAGTGGCTTCCATAATTCTCAAATGGAAGAAGTTTGGCACAACCAGGACTCTTCCAAGAGCTGGTCCCCAGCCAAACTGAGCAATTGATGGAGAAGGGGCTTGTCTAGACTGGTGACCAAGAACCTGGTGGTCACTCTAGTTGAGCTCCATGATCATATATGCAAATGGGAGAAACCTACAGAAGGACAAACATCACTGCAACACTCCACCGATCTGGGCTTTGTGGGAGTGTGGCCAAACTCAATCCTCTCCTCAGTGAAGACACATGAAAACACACTTGGAATTTGCAATAAAGCACCTAAAGGACCCTCAGACTCTGAGAAACAAGATTACCTGGTCTGATGAACCTCAATTCTAAGCATCATGTTTGAAGGAAACCGGCTCTTCTCATCACCTGCAGAGTACCATCCCAAAAGTAAAGTGTGGTGGTAGCAGCCTCATGCTGTGGAGCTGTTTTTCAACGGCAGGGACTGAGGAACTCATCAGAGTAGAAGAAAAGCTCAATGCACCAAAATATTGAGATAGCCTTAATGAAAACCCAGTCCAGGGCATTCAAAACCTCAGACTGGGCCGAAGTTTCACCTTCTAACATGACAATGACCCTAAGCACACAGCCAAGGCAACACAGGAGTGGCTTAGGGACAACTCTGTGAATGTCCTAGAGTGACCCAGCCAGAGCCCTGACTTGAATCCTATCGAACATCTCTGGAGAGACCTGAAAAAGGCTGTCAACAGACGGTTCCCATCCAACCTGACCGAGCTTGAGAGGATTTGCAAAGAAGAATGGCAGAAATTCCCCCAATCCAGTTGTGCAAAGCTTGTTGCGTCATACCCAAAAAGACTCGAGGCTGTAATTGCTGCCAAAGGTGCTTCAACTAAGTACTGAGTAAAGGGTCTGAATACTTATGTAAATGTGATATTTCAGTTTTTTCTTTTTAATAAATTTACAAACATTTCTAAAATTCTGTTTTCACTTTGTCATTATAAAGGACAGAGTGTAGAGTAATGAGAAAAAAAAAAAGAATTTAAACAATTGTAGTATCAGACTGCAACATAACAAAATTGAAAAAAGTGAAGGGGGTCTGAATACTTTCCGTACCCACTGTATATACACACGCATATATATATATATATGTATGTGTGTGTGTGTGTGTGTGTGTGTGTGTGTGTGTGTGTGTGTGTATCAGAGTGGGACTCGCATTTTTATAGACTTCAGACTTGACTCAGACTCGACCTGAAATGACTCCAGACTTGACTCGACTCGAGGAAAAGGACTCGCGAATATTCTAAAAGCAACTCGAGTCTTTTATCCTTAAATACTTATATAACTGATTTTCAAAAGGCGGACCGCATCCGCACCCCGGCATCCATCCGGACCGCGAGCCACAGCAGCAGCAGCGCATCAAAACAGCGGAGCGGATCACATAACAAGCGTAGTTTATGGCAAATATCTTTCAGCACAATACACTCTAGTATTTTTATCTAAAGCCAAACGCGCTTAATTCAAGCCCTTTCAGCTCTGTGAGCTTTAATTCTCTCTCTCTCTCTCAAGAGCTGCGGATGACACGGTTATTTTAACAACAACAGAAACAATGCTGCAAATCTAGTTATTTTTCTTACTATCTATTTATCTCTCAATAACCTATGACTCCGACTGTTCAAACCAGATGTGACAAGACGTTTCTGATCTACATGTAGCATTATTAATCTGTAAGCTAAGAGCATTTCAAAAGAATCATGTAATTATAATTGGGAAAATTGTTGTTATGGCTAGGATAGAACTTCAACTTTGAAACTGCTGGTTATCTTTCTTTTCTGCTTCCTTTTCCTTTTTTTAGTAGATAATGCTTATAATATATTTAAATAGTATAGATTTCAGGAGGAAAACCCTGAACTGAAACAGTGTTTTTTGTCACATGGCCTCGCATACATCTAAATGTAAAAGTACAATACATGTACAAATATATATTTTTTTATTCATATTTTTTTTTGTCCGGACCTCTACTTGGAAGAAAATATAGAGTCCGTGCCTCTTGGAACTTTAACTGAATACCCCTGACTAATATCATAAAGAAATACTTTATTTGTATGGTTTTGTAATACCTGTGTCACATATTTCCTCATGTGTCATGATAGATAGGACTCTTATTATAGAATTTGATTACAGAAAAACTGTTTTGAACATGGGAATGGATTAAAACATAAGTAACAGCCTGGATGTACAATAACCTTACATCTTAACACCTCTTTTTAAAAAAGGAAAAAAAACAAAACATAGATCATATATTTTGTCTATAGCGTATAAAACAGCTTCGTAAATAGGAAGATTGATTTCAGTACATGAGGACTATGAATGGGATTTTTTTTAGCAAGCCATTAAATGACTTGAGACTCAACTCGGACTCGTGACCAAAGACTCGAGACTTGACTCGGACTCCAACGACAAAGACTTCAGACTTGACTCGGACTCCAAGTTAAAGACTCGTGAACATCTCTGGTATATTTTATATATATATATATATATATATATATATATATATATATATATATATATATATATATATATATATATATATATATATATATATATATATATGCAGTTGTTAGAAATGCATCCAAACAAACTACACATTTTGGCTTCTGTGTAATAACTGAATAATATTAATTCACTACATGTACTTACTATAAGGGTTAAGATGACGTTTGGTTTAGGCATAGTTGCATACAGTTATGGATAATTTATTATTACCATACTAAGAGCATGCAACGTGTAACAAGGACATCATAAGGTAACACTTTATTTTAAGGTGTCTTGTTACACGTTACATGTACTTACTATTATAATAACAATAAATTATGCATTACATGCAAGTAACCCTAAGCCAAACCCTAATCCTAACCCTAACCATATAGTAAGTACATGTAGTTAATTAATAATTACTCAGTACTTAAATGTATAATTACACTGTAACAAGGAACCTTAAAATAAAGTGTAACCAAAGAAAGTAAACCTTTATTCCTTCAAACTGATGTCCAGTGTTTCTGGTTTCTGAAGCAAACCCAGCTGTGAATCACTGCATTAAAATACTCTGATAGTCAGTCTTTTAAAAGAGCAAGAAAAATCCCATTTCCCATCATTTGACCCTTTGAAAAGAGCCTTATATAACAGCACACGGGTCACGTCGCTCTCTCTCTGCTTCAGCTTCACACACTGACGTGCAGAGCGGATCAGCGCGTCAGCTCCTCGTTAGAGGCGCGTCCAACCTTGGGCCGCCGTTGCTCAGTATCATGGGGACCATCTGTTCATACCGCAATCAACCCAACGGGCCGCACGCCGCTCTGCCACTCCATCCTGCACATGCGACCTGAGGAGGTGTGTTTGTGAAAGCGGCCAGACAGTTTATGCAGAAAGTGGAATTTAGAACAAGAGTGGGTAAACCGAAAGAGGAAAAACAGAGTGTGTTTGTGCACGCCGGAGCCGCAGCACCTCAGAGCCAAGTCACAGCAGATCAGTGAATCCATTCATTCTGGGTCAATTTGGGCATGTTACTCAACAACACCAATTCATTAGCGCGATCCCTCACCGTCTCACCCACATCTAGACCCACAATGCACTGGGACAAGTAGTCTACGGTCAATCAGATCGAGCGAGGTTGTAAATATTTTAGTGTCTCTACCTCTCTCAAATAACCGTTTACTCCCTGTGTCTCTTTGGATTCTGAACATGAATTTTTCACTAATTCAGCAGTCAGAGCAGCCTGGTTTTCAGAGCCCCTCTGAAGTCAGATGGCGTTAGAGAGAAAGGAATGAAAAGAGCGTTTGGTTATCAAACAAGGTGAAGCGGGTTTATTCAGACGCCCACACGTGTGCTTTCACAGGCAGCCCTGACCTCGAGTGCACAGCTCGTACGCTCCCAATAAAACGGCCTAACCAGACGCTGGGAATTCGTGCCGGGCCTTGAGGCAGAATGGGTGTAAAGAGCTCGCCGTACCTCTCGTGTTGGGTTTATTTGAGTACACAGGAAGCAGGAGGAATGTGACGCCAGATTAAGAAATAAATGTCACTTTTCTGATTTTTTTTCCTTCGGTTTTAAGAGCCGTCTGCAGTTGTGAATGGACCTTGAAGGGGAGTGAAAGAGTAGAAAGTAAAAAGGTCACTGAGGTCATGTCTGTGAGTTTGCACTTCCAGTTTACCTCCATATTCAGAATAAAATACAAGCTTTCTGCACTGAATTCATGCTTCTTTTTTTTTTTTTTTTTGAGAGTGTTATTCTGTTGGGACCAGAGGCATATTATTAAATATTCATGATATATTCACAATGATTTTACTGTGAATATTGCAATTATTTTATCGCACGTTTAATTTGGAAATTAACACCTAGGACCATGTAATTTGACTTTAATTTGATGTGTTTTGTCTCTGAATCTTATTTAATTAATTTCTGTGAATCAGTTCAAACTGTACATTTTAACAAACTGATTCAATGATTTGAGTAATCAATCAATGTTTAAAGAAATCTATGCATGTCATTTTTGTGTGTATTAAAATGTTTCAGTAAAAACAGATACCTCACAAAATACATTTGCATAAAATTGCAATAACCTTTTGAACAGAAATAAACATGGCACTTGAATGTCATCTTAACACTGAAAAAAATAAATTAATTAGATATATATATATATATATATATATATATATATATATATATATATATATATATATATATATAATTTATTAGACTAATTACACACACACACACACACACACACACACACACATACATATATATATATATATATATATACATATATTTATATATTTCAGCCCAATTAATGTTTTTGCACTGAATATTGTCTCCCTCTCTAACGCGCGCAGCGCTCATTCAGTAAAGATTTAAACTTAACGCAGACTGTCAGGACGGAACTTTATGCAAAAATGGAAATGCTCGCGTGAATTTGTGACATTTACAGATAAGGATATGAGACAGTAAGGATACAGTTACAAGGATATGAAAGTGTTTGCGCTGAGGACGCACACGCATCTGTCAAAGCACCTGACAGGGCAAGCCATTACACTAATGCATTAGCTTAAAGCTTAAGATAAAGAATTCTCATGTTTTGTGCTGCTTGCATCACGTACTTCTCCTGCAGCATCTCATTCTGTTTCCTCCACTATTTTTAGATGCATTTTGGTCACAGAAATGCGTTATTCAGTGATGTAATTTGACGCAACCGGCTGAAGTTGGACGTGCACTGTGGGCAGACCCGAATAATCGATAATGAAAATCGTTGTAGATGATTTATTTTATTTATTTATCGATTAGTTGTTGCAGCCCTAGAATAAACCCTCTCAAATGTCTCTCTGCATACTGGTGTGTGTGTGTGTGTGTGTGTAATCCTTTAAAGGAGCATGTGGTTGCAGTAAATGGTAGGGATGCACCGAAATGAAAATTCTGGGCTGAAACCGAGAATTCTGGATGTGCTTGGCCGAAAACCGAAAGCGAAAATGTTTTGTAATAATTATTTATTTTATTAAATAATAAAATAATTTTGAAAGACTTTTTAATTTAACTCAATTTTAATGAAACAGAATAAAAAAACACAAGCCAATAAAATAACCACACTTTTATTGAAAGAAAATTGGACAGAAAATATATTAATATTAAATATCAATGTATTATTTTTATTCAGTTCTATGCAACAGAATCAGACATAACTGTTGTTGTTGTTTTTGACTAATTATCCAAATCTAATCATGTATAGTCCTGCAAACAGGGTTTTTCCTTTCTCAAAATGCGGCGGAGGTGGTACCATCCTGATCATGTACACACAATGTACCCACTCTTCAACTGGCTGAAAGAAACACTTTTTACACGCAATGTATTTTAGGTGTTATAATAATTATAGCTATGATTAAAGAAAATGACAATTATAAAGTTATGTTTTATTTTCTCTCACCTAATGTTTTATTGTTATTTATTCTTAAAATAGCCTTATGAAATGTTTTCTTTTTCCTCAGAAATTCTGTGTTGTGTATCTGGTTATCAAATAAAGGCATAAAACATTAAATTATTGAAAATTAAATTTTGGCAAACAAAGGGGATTTACTATTAAAATTAAAACATGGAAATGTTGTGTGATCATTCCTTAAAAAATAAAGTTTTCATAATTTTAGTAGTAGTAGTAGTAGTAGTAGTAGTAGTAGTAGTATGTACATTCTGCTGAACAATAGTAATATATTTCTGCTGCAATGTCTTCAAGTTAAACCGACTATTATTTTGACGGGTTGCCGTGAATAACTTTAAATTTATGTGTGAATATGATATGAAGCTAGTTTTACTCAAATGTAAAATGAAGTGACTCTCAGAGCAGTTCTGGAGATGTTGTTCATGTGTTTATGTCCTCATTGAGACGGCAGACGCTGAAATCACCGCAAGCGTCACGCACTCTTCAGTGTGTGTGTAGTAAACGAAAACGCGCGTCACTCATACAGAGATATGATCGCGTAACAGGCCCGGCTCCAGAATCAAATCACTGAGGGTGCTTCTTAAATTAGTGAGGGTGCTGTAACACATAGATAGATAGATAGATAGATAGATAGATAGATAGATAGATAGATAGATAGATAGATAGATAGATAGATACATATACACACACACATACATATATACATATATATACACATATATACACATACACACATATATATATATATATATATTTTGAGCAAATTAAGAAATATCGAGGTGTGTGATATGATATTGGATGTCATCTAAAGAGTGGAAAAAAAAAAATTATATATATATATATATATATATATATATATATATATATATATATATATATATATATATATATATATATATATATATATATATATATATATATATATATATATTCTTTCACTTTATTTTATTTTTTGTCTGTAGCTCAAAATTAGACCGTGCGCATTCCGACTCATTTTGCCAGCACGGGTTATCATACATACATACATATATATATATATATATATATATATTTTTTATTTTTTTTTTTTCCACTCTTTAGATGACATCCAATATCATATCACACACCTCGATATTTCTTAATTTGCTCAAAATAGATTAAAGTTTTTTTTTTTCTTTTAAACATCTTTTTGACAAAAAGAAAAAAAAAATCAGTGTAGTCAGTTCAATTAAAAATGTAGGAAATTGAGGAACAAAAAGAAAAAATACAGTAGGAAGAAAAAGAAAAGAAAAAAACATTGAGATACTATTACAGTTTGTATTAATTTTTAAATCTTTATTTTCCATTATCATTTCAATTTTAGTTTTCAAGTTCTAGTACTTATTGTGTCTTAGTCGTTTTAAGTAGTTTGTTTTTATACATGTCTAGGTAAATAGTGTTTAATTTTTATATCAGTTTTTGTTTTAGTTATTTTAGTACATCAAGTTAAACAATTAAAATGAAAATTGTTGCTATATCAATGTTGTTATATCAAGTTATTTTTTTTTTAATGGTTTTATTTAAAATTTCTGTTTTAATGGTTTTAATTTTAGTTTCAGTTAACTATAATAACCCTGCTTCAGGCATGTTTTCCACACAATTTATCACTAAACATATGGAAGATGTTTATTTATTTTCATTTATATGCACGAAAACCACAATATGCCGTAATACCAGCAATATTTACCTACACATTTTTCTACTAAAAAAATTCATGCCAAAAATCATAAAGCCTTTCCAAAATTATTTTGTCAACAAAAAACTTGGTAAATATATTAAATGTTGTGCCTAGCACTGGTAGTACGCCTTTACAAACATAAGCTCATTCTTAGATATGGAGGTGTGCTGCTCCTGGGAGGTTCAATGACAGTGTGAATGGAAAACAGATATGGGGCTTAAGAGCTCTGTGTGTGTGTGTAGCGTGACGACAGAGCGGTGTGTGTGTGAGGAGGTGAAAATCGGCTTGTCTCAGCAAAGTGCTGAATTCCTAGCAGAGTTCAGCGACCCTGAGGCCATCAGACGCAGCAGCCAGAGAGACAGGAGGATGTGCTCATCTGTGTGTGTAAGCTGCAGTTTTGACCCCTGACCCCATTTCCAGCGCACACCACTCTCCTCTTTACATATTCATCACCTCGCATCCTGCATTTCTGACCATGCGTTTTAACCACATCGACTCATAGATGTGATCCAGCACACAGTTGCATCAGTGTGATCTGAGACGAATGCGACCAATCAGATGGTTTAGAGACATTTTCTCAGTTCTCAGTCCATGTGTTTGCGTACAACTTGTTCCAGTTTTCTCTGCTATTTTGGCTTGATGCAATGCTCAATTTCATGATCAATGTAAGCCACATTTCACTGAATTCCTTCATTGTTTTGTTTACTTATTTTGACTTTTATTCCTATTTTATTTATTTATGAAACATTTTCTTCCCAAATAAAATTTAAATATTGTTTGTTTACTTAGTTTCACATTGTTCTTTATTTATTTTCCACTTATACGGTAATTATTCATTGATATTTGTACTTTTATTTATAATCTTTAGTTTAGTTTTTAATTGGTATTTTTAAAATAATTTTTCTGATTTAATTTTTCATTTATTTAGTTTTTGTTTACTGCCCTAGATTCTCACTGTTCTTAATTACATTTAGAATTTTTCTTCAATATTTTCATATTTTTTTAAAAAAAATTATATAATTTTTATTTATTATCTTTGCTGCGGTTTTAAACATTTTCATAAACATCTTTTTTTAATTTAATCATTTAATTATTGTTTTCTTCATTAGTTTTGCATGGTTCTTTTCTAATTTCAATCAATCAATCAATCAATCAATCAATCAATCAATCTATCTATCTATCTATCTATGTTTACTTTAGTTTTTAAAATGGTATTTTTAAATTTTTTTTTTACTTCCTTAGTTTCTCTGTTCTTAATTCCATTTAAAATTGTTCTTCAATAATCTTAGATTTTAAATTTTTTAATTTTATTTATTTATTATCTTTGCTACGGTTTTAAACATTTTCATAAACCTCTTCATTTTATTTTGAATTTAATTATTTAATAATTTTTTTCTTAGTTTTGCATGGTTCTTGTTTTAATTCTATTTATTTATTTATTTATGTCCTTACTTATTCATTCATCTACTTATTCGTTTGTTTGATTAATTAATTAATTAATTGGTTCATTTATGTTTGTAACTACTGGTCAAGCTGGCACTTTTTGGGGTAACACAAATACACCAAGATTAAATTTTTTTTTTTTTTTCAATTACAATAATTAATCAGCATTATTTTATTTTATTTTTGGTAACACTTTATTTTAAGGTGTCCTTATTACACGTTACATGTATTTATTAATAATAACTGATTATGCATAATTACATGCAAGTAACCCTAAGCCAAACCTAACTATATAGTAAGTACATGTAGTTAATTAATATTACTCCGTACTTAAACATATACATGTAATTACACTGTAACAAGGACACCTTAAAATTAAGTGTAACCTTAATTTTTAATTCTATATTTTTATATTCATTATTAATTTATTATTTTTTTCTGTTCTTGCTGGCCTGTGAATTTGTGTAACCCTGAAAAGCACCAGTTTAAACAGTAGTTATAAGACAAATAGTGAAAGAAAAAAAAAGACAGAAAGAGAGGGAGAAAAAAAAAAAAGAAGAGATTGCACGGCAAGATGGGAAAAAAAATGTGAGGCTCTGTGCCGGCTCATCCCGTGGGAATTGTCGTCATGGCTACATCCTTCCAGCAGCAGCTCCCTGATTCCCAGGGAGCGACGAATGCAAGACAGGAGCAGCGAGAGAGAGAGACAGAGACAGACAGATGGAGCGGCTCTTATTGCAGTGAGAGGCTGAGGATTGAGATGCTGAGGATTGAGATGCTATATTACAGACAGAGGCACCGTCTGACCACTGACACAACAACATACACAGAGAGATTAAAGACTACACGAAATGGCTTTGAATCGCATTGAACTTCCTTAATGCCATGCACTTGGCTGTGGTGTTGCATCTCGCTGTATAGTTCAGTTATGGTTAACAGCTGAAGTAAAAATAGTTCTAGTCAGTTTTATATACATCTAGTTGTGCACATGCTTATTATTCATCTCTGGAGTACGAGTGTTTATCTGTATTCATTCCCGACTCAGTCCCAGCGGCAGACAGAGTTTTAATCAGAAATTCAAGCAGCTTCAGGCATAACTGAGTCTCTCTCTCTCTCTCATGTTTATGTCTTCCACTGAACAGCCCTTTCAAGACATACCTACTCAGTCCCGTCCACAACACATCTGAAAATGATGAAAAACAGATGAGGCGGGAATAAAGCCTGGCAGAGAACAAAGAGAGACAGTAGTGCAAAATCCTTCACAGGAAATGACAGAGAAAGAGAGGCTTCAAGGAATTGATGTCAAACGTCAGATGGTGATTTCTGATTAGATGCAGATTTGGAAAAACTTCACAGATATAAAGGATACTGTGACACAGGAAAATATATGAATATAGGAATAGTATATTACAAAAAATTTATATAAGAAAAAAAACTATACTGTAACAAACAATTTTGTTATTATTATTATTATTATTATTATTATTATTATATATTTTTAATATAATAATTTTTAATATAATAATATATAAAATATATAATTTTTTGTTTGTAAATAATAATAATAATAATAATAATAACAACAACAACACCAACAACAACAACAACAACAACAACAACAACAACAACAACAACCACAACCACAAAATAGGATTTGTATTATTTTTTAATACATTACAGTTTTGTTATATTATTATTGCTACAACTACATTGACTATTCTTAATAATAATAATAATAATAATAATAATAATAATAATAAACTATAATGTTATTTTTATTCAAAATAATTTGAAATTGTTATATTACAACTAATAATAATAATAATAATAATAATAATAATAATAATAATAAACTATAATGTTATTTTTATTCAAAATAATTTGAAATTGTTATATTACAACTAATAATAATAATAATAATAATAATAATAATAATAATAATACTTTTAATTCTTTTAGTTGTATTATTTTGAATTACAATTAATTTTAGTTAGTTTTATTAATTATTACAATATTGTTATATTATTACTACTACTACTACTACTACTACAACATTGTAATAATAACTAGTATCTTTAATAATAATAATAATAATAATAATAATAGTAATAATAATAATACTATGTTTAATTCTTTTAGTTTGATTATTTTTATTGCAATATTGTTATATTATTATTAGTAGTATTAGTATTATTATTACTACTACATTGTAATAATAACTAGTATCTTTAATAATAATAACAATAACAATAATAATAATAATAATAATAATAATAATAATAATAATAATAATATATTAATATATGTATCTGTATCAGAAAGATCTTCAAGGAATTTAGCTTACTAAATTTACAAAGAGTAAAGAGTATATTTTAATTGACGACAAAAGAGTGTGGAGAATAAAGCAACATTAGTCTGTTACTACATGCAGGACTAACAATTAGCGCTGAAATGTCAGATGTAGTGAAACTGCAGAGATAGAGGTGCGGGCTGCCAAAGTCATTGGATTCTCAAGGACACTGCGGCGAAAGAGAGAGTGTGTGTGTGTGTTTGATGGAGAGAGACGAGCGTGCAGGAATATATGAGAGGCAGCCTGGGAATACACTCACGTGGATTGGCCGCACTGTGAGCATGTGTGTCAGCGTGTGGCTCTGAGGCGGGGCTTGGCATCCTGGAGGAAGCAGAGTGATCGAGAGAATCACCTTAATTTATCTCCACGGCTAACGAATCGAGGGTTACAAGACAGAAGAGCAAAGCGAATTCAAGTGAACACAAATTGTTAGTCTTCGCAACTTGTAGTTCAAACCAGTGGAGACTAATTAGACACCATTTGAACAGGAGGTCTGAGCGCATTGGTCTGTAGAAGAGCGACACACTCCATTACCTGAGCTGAGTCCGAGAGGAGCAATGCACACAGCCAGAGCCAAAACGAACAGACTTAAGACAATGTCCAATTGGTAAATTTCTGCCAAGGCCAAGACCAGATCAATGCAACCCACAACCATTACTTTGTTGTGTTTTGGCTCCAGGCACTACACTTCACAATTGCAACTTAGTAGCTGTGATAAATTGGCCTTTCCTGTGTCAGTGGATGCTTGAGAATGAGCCATGCCAGTGCAGACATAGAGGTGTGTGATTACTTCAACAGCAGTCTGTTTGCTCTCCTATAGGATTCAGCTGTAGATCATGAGCGGTGCTGAGACTCACATCTGTAAACCATCAGAACTGAACAATCTGAGATTGTCCTGAAATTTTTTCTGGAAGTAACACAACCTGGTAGGGCTGTAAGATTGTGATTATACAACAATATGGCTTTATCTTAAAAATAATTACAATAAATAAAAAAAATTAAATAATAATGATGATGATTATTATTACTAAATATGAATATAAAAATTACTACAAATAAATATTACTACTTTAATATTTCACTGCAAAAAAGTGTATTTAATAATAATAATAAATAAATAAAATTATTTTAATATTTCACTGTAAAATTAAATTGTGCATTTAATAGCAACAGCAACAACTATTATTGTTATTATTATTACTAAATAAAAATACAAAATTTACAAACAAAATAATTATTTCTATTTTGATTTCACTGCAAAAAGAGTATTTAATAATACTAATAAAAATAAAAAAAATATATAAATATACTAAATTAAACAATAAATATTACTATTTTAATATTTCACTCTAAAATAAAATTGTGCATTTAACAAAACTAGTAACAATGACTTATTATTATTATTATTATTATTATTATTATTATTATTACTACTATTACTACTACTAAATAAAAATCTAAAAATGACAAACAAAATAATTACTATTTTAATATTTCACTGCAAAAAGTGCATTTAATAATAATAATAATAATAATAATGACTAATTAAAATTACTACATTAAAAATAGATATTACCATTTTAGTATTTCACTGTAAAATAAAACTGCATTTAAGAAAAAAATGACAACAACAAAGACTATTATTATTATTATTATTATTATTATTATCATTATTATTATTAAGAACAACACCAATGACTATTGTTTTTTATCATTATTATACTAATAATAATAATTATTATGAAAAAAAATAATAGAAAAAAGTGTATTTATATAATATAAAATATAAATAATAATAACAACATGAAAAATTAATAATAGTTTAATTTCCCACTACAACTAGAAAACAATACACTAATAATATTTATAGCTTATGGTCTTAATTTCTTTATTTTCAAACATTAAATCACTGAACGTTTTTGACGAAAAAAAAAAAAAATCTCAGAGAGAACTTAAAGCTTCTTTCTTGTTGATAAGCTCTACTAATTAGACGTTTGGGAAGGCATATGTTGCATTTACAAATGCACATTAAAGCGACCCAAACTCCTCATAATCATGAGCTGCTCATGTGTAAGAAAGCAGCGCCACACTTCACTCTGAAAGACGCTGCTGTGAGACTTTTTCTTCTGTGGAATATAAAAGATGATCTTCTGAAGAATGCTTTCTTCTGTCTTGGTCCGTACTTTAAACATTAATGGGATCCAAAAGATAGCATTGGTCTCAACTGACTTTCATTGTATGGACAAAAAGCAGTGAGACATTTTTCTTTTTTCATTCATCTTTTTTCAGTGAACTATCCCTTTAAGCAAAGTGAAGGCTCAGATAGGCTATCAGGAGTAAACAGCTCATGTTTAACTAAACATCTCCAAAGAAGTACACGCAAACAAGCATGTAAACCCACAGTCCTCCTCAAAGTCCAATGGGAACGCATCCCAATGGCCATATGGATTGTAAAGGGTGTAAAACATGGCATTTCCCAATAACACAATTAGGTTTCATCAACAAACACCTGAGGCTGTGAGGGCAAATACATTGACAAATTAAGACTCAACACTTGAAGAGCGTCCAGACCACCCTGTACTAATTATTCCCAAAATAAGCAGTGGGGGAAGAGTTTCTGTGCTCCACACCCATAAAGCATGTACCCAAAATAAACAGGAGCGCACAGATCGGAGAATGGTGCGGTGTTTCGGAGGACTGCTGATTTATGAGCCTGACCTGATCGACTCAGGACGGCCCTGTTCACGTACCGGGGTCACGTACCGTCAGCGCTCACGTCCTGCTCCTGTCCAGCACCTTCTCACAGAGCACAGACGCTGGCGTATCTGGACCTGCTGAAGGAGAAGAGCATTTATTAACCCATTCACTGAAGGAGAATAATACAGTGATATATATATATATATATATATATATATATATATATATATATATATATATATATATATATATATATATATATATATATATAAAATTTAATTATGTTCAGAAAGTAATGCTTCCACCACAGTATACTCACATCATTTATCATAATAGAGATCATTTGCATATAAATGTCTTAAAGGTGCAGTAGCAAAAATGTCAGATAAAAGGTAGAAAATGGTCATTAAAATTGTCAATTTTGAAGGCTATTCACATAAGTCATAGATAATAAACAGATAAGAGGTATTTATGTTATAAGTCATTTATTTATGTTCAATCATAATTGGTAGAAAGTGAGTTGTTTTCACTGTTATTTATATATATATATATATATATATATATATATATATATATATATATATACACTGCTGCTTTCTTACACTTGAGCAGCTTCATTTTTATAAAAAAAGTATATACACAATTAAAAAATTAAGATTTATAAAATTTAAAGGTTTTTTTTTCAAAAATGCAGTTTATTTTATTAATATATATTATACTATTATAAAATATTTCATTAATAATATAATTAATAATATATACTGTTAAAATAAGATATATAAAATTATATATACAAAAAAGGTGTGTGTGTGTGTATACACATTTTATATATTTTTATAAAAAATATATACAATTTATTAAAAATGTATTCAAATTTATACAATTTAAAGCTCATTTATTAATATATATTTTTTCAAAAATGCTGTTTTTTCTAACTTTGTTCATCAAGAAAGCCTAAAAAAGTATTGCTGTTTCCAAAAAAAAAAAAAAAAAAAAAAAAAAAGTATAAATAAAAAATAAATTAAGCAACACAACTGTTTTCAACATTGATAACAATAATAAATGTTTCTTGAGCAGCAAATCAGCATATTAGAATGATTTCTGAAGGACCATGTGACACTGAAGACTGGAGTAATGATGCTGAAAATTCAGCTTTGATCACAGGAATAAATTATATTTTAAAATATATTCACATGGAAAACAGTTTTTTTTAATTTTTACAATATTATTGTTTTTATTGTATTTTTGATGAAATAATTGCGGAATTAAGAAGCTAAAGAGACTTTTTCAAAAACATTAAATATTTCTGACCCCTAACATTTGAATGGTAAACTGTGTATTTATTTATTTGTCTGTCTGTACAACACTATTAGATGTTTCCTTCACTTTAATGTTCACTTTAAAGCCACATGCCACACCACAAACCATTTTCTTCACACACCAGCACATCCAGCTGTGGTGTGAGATAGTTAATAGCAGTAACAGTTACTCCACTTTAATGCTCAGTGTGTTTGAAAGCACAAGGTGGGCTGTTTTTCTCCATCACCTTAGTGCTCTGTGAATCACCGCTGATCTGGCGCTGCTCTACATCTACATCCTCGATGGGCTCCAGCGGGAGAACAACACCGCCGTGCTCGCTTTATCTCACTGACCCATGGTCGTCGTCCGCCTCACCGCACGAGATCCAGATGGCAGAGAGTGAGAGATACAGATAACAGGCGCAGTTCAGCATCACGCACAAGTCTAGCGATGATCACTCAACTCCACGGCTGCGGGGGAGGACGACCTCCAGCTCTGTAAACAATAACCGCAGCCGTCATCACCAAATCACCATCCAGTGTTGCTGGTCACAGGGTAATCCATTTCCACTGGACCAACACACACTGCACTGCTGCTCTATGATCCACATTTAGAGATGGAAGAAAAGCAGGAAAAACAAGGTCCTAATGCTGCTTGTGTCGTCACCAGAACAAAACGCACTTCAACGAGCAATCATTTTTCAGTTAAATCATGTGATGCAGAGAATTGTTGTGCCTAACTGGCCATCAACCAAGACAACACAACATACGGCCTCCGGCGTTATAATAAAACAGCACTTGCAATGTGAATCCAATACTTTACTGCTTTTATTCTCTAATCTCATCAAATCTCACAGAGCAGGTGCCTTTTATTTATTTTTTATAAATGGAAATTTACGTCTTACATGAATGTCCATAATGAATAAAATAAAGCTAGAACTGTCATAATCAAAACATTTTGGCCAGTAATTATTATCAGAAGTTAAAACTCCGTGGTTTCAGACTTTCGAGGGGTGCACATGTGTATGCAAAGCCAACAAAATATTTTTCAACTGACAAAATGTAAAATATTTATTTAATATATTATGTATAATAATAGTATTTATAATAATAGTTGAGAGCTTGAATTAATAAGAATGAGAAAGGTGTAAAAAATTTAGCAGCTTATATTGTTGAAAATGAACAAGTAAAGTCCACTGATAAGGGCCCTATGAAATCAATTTTATTTTTTAATTTAATTTAATTTAATTTTCCAAATTCAGTTTTTCAGTTTTAATATTTTTAGGATTCCAGTTTTTTCCATTTTATTTTTTCTGGAATCTGTTTTAATGGTAAAATTAAATTTTATTAATTAAAAAGCATGTCTAATTAAATGAAGTCAACATGAATTAATTAAAAGTTTAACAAAAATCAGTTTTTAGGGTCCTATGAAATGTTTTATTTTTCTCAAATTCTGTGTTTATTTTATTTTATTATTATAATTCTTTTTTTTTTTCATTTTAATTTTTTCTGGATTCCATTTTTTCCATTTTAATTTTTCTGGACTCCGTTTTAATGGTTAATGTAAATGTTATTAATCAAAAAACATGGCTAATTAAGTGAAGTTAAGGGCAATTTATTAAAAGTTTAACAAAAATCGATCCTAGGCTTTTTTTTTTTTTCTGGATTCCATTTTAATTGTTTAATAATCAAACCCTTTTCTTTCTTTTTTTTTCTTTTTTTATAATAGGACCCTATGAAAAGGTACCTTTTTTCCAGAAATTCTGTGTTATGTACTTTAATTTTTCTGGTAAACAAATGACAACATAAAACATTATTTTAATTTATCTTTTGACAGGTTGTCGTGAAGAGTTTTGTTTGTGTGTGTGTATATGATATAACAGTAGTTTTTCTCAAATTAAATGGTCAAATGCTCATGAAGTGACTCTCAGAGCAGTTCTGGAGATGCTGTTCATGTATTTATGTCCTCATTTAGTGAGACGGCAGATGCTCAAAACATTGCAAGCGTCACACATGCTCAAGTACGTGAAACTCTCCAAAAAAATCTTTCCAATCATTCTAGGATTATTAATTATTTACAAAAAGACCTATTCAAATCAACTCTTGAAAATTCCTATATTTTTAATATATTGCAGAAATAAAATATTGTAGTCAGTTTTTTCCAAAAACTTTTGAAGTCTATGTTGTTCATGCCATTTTCTATGCAAGCCTTGTAGATGTGCTAAAAAGTCTTTTAATTCATACAGAAATTAAAAGAAATTAAATTAATGATTTTCTTTAAGGCTTTGAAAAATATTCCAAAGGGTCAAATGATAAGCATATCTAAAAAAATATTATTCAAAATATTAAAACAGTAAACAAAGACACTCATTTAAAAGCCCTTATCAGAAACAGCAACGTGACTGGAATTTAAAGTGCACACTTATCACAGTCAAATAGCTTAGATAAAGCAATTATGCAATAATTTCAACTGGCCTGATGGAAGCGGTCAGCGAGCAGTTCCTGACAATGCATGAGTCAAGGATCAAGTGAGGAAAGTGTCTATGAAAGCAGCTCTAGGTCATACAGATCTTTATTAGTCCTGGAAGCACAATGGATGAAAACAATCACCGTTAAACACCAGCTCTTTCTCTCCAATTCCAAAATTATAATTCAGTCTCTAGTGGGCACTCAACCGCTGCGTCTGAGCACTCTTGAAACTGACCGAGCATGTGTTTCATGCTCCATCTCCGTCAATGGGCATCTCGCCAAGACTGAACTGGCAGTGGCGCAGGCTCTCTGTATGCGCTTCAGTATCACTGCAGCACGCCTGATTGTTTGATGATAAATAAGGCGCTGAAAATTGTTTTTGTTGGGAGACGGGTGACAATGGGCCATCTCTAATCTTTCCAATTGAAAAATTAATCTGGCAGTTACTGCGTTCATGAGCCATACAGCGACTTTCTATCCACGGACGCAAAAGGGGGAGTATTTAGGTCACAATGTTAAAAGGAGGAATAAAAAAGGGTAAGAGGAAAGCAAGGGAAATTAGGAAGCAAGGATAAGAGAAAACAAAAACAAGGAATGCAATGAAGGAATAACAAGAAAAGAAGAAGAAAGGAAAAAGAAGAGACAAACAAGGAACAAGAAAGAAAAACAAAAAATGAATGAATAAAAAATTTAAAGAATAACAGCAAACAGACAAAACAAGGAACACAAGAAAGAAAGACTTAAGCAAAGACAGGAAAATGCATAAATGGAAGAAAAGGAAATAAAAAAAAAAGACAGAAAAGAGGGAAGAAAAGGATGGATGGCTAGATGGAGGAAAGGAAAGTCTCTATGCTTCCTTTTTCTTCTTTTTTTGTTTTTTCTTGTTCTTTTCCTTTCTTTCTTCCTTGTATGTATGTATGTATATGTGTACGTACATACATACATACATACATACATACATGAAGGAAAGGAGGAAGGAAAATGGTTAATAAGAGGAATAGAAGGAATCAAAGGGAAAAAGAAAAAAAAGGACAGGAAGGAAGAAAGGAAGCATCGTCGGAAATGAAACATTTGTGCATTTTACAGCTGTAAGTCAGACTTCAATATCATCACTATTACAGTGAGCTGCAGAAGACCTAATGAGACATAAGAAATACAATGAAAACAGCGATTATGACTAAATACTGTGAAGATATATGGAAGCACAGCTCAGTTGTTCTGGAAGACTGTTTTGATGTGTTTCAACAACAAGTCCTAGTGCCACATTGATCAAGCTGCACTAAAATAGAGGCATTAGCAGAAGTGTGATCAATGCACAGAGCCTTAATTTAAACATCAATAATCACACTCTTACGTGAGCTGCTATCATACAAAGTGCTGCACACTCAATTATCCAGCAAAGCAAATGTGAAGTCAGAAGTGAATAATGGCTCCCCATGAAGATGAAGGCCATGGCAATTTATTTTAATTGCTTTCTGTCAAGACTACAAACTAATCAAGCTTTTAAAAAACATAAAACAATAAATTAATAACAAAAAATAACTTCCTTTTCACCCTTTATGAATAAATACACACTGTCAGCATGCTACAATTCTCTCTAAATTCATTTGAAAATATTTCTTAATAGTCCAAAATTTTTTGTGTGTGTATGTGTGTGTATATATGTGTGTATATATTTTTTTTTCCACACACACACACACACACACACACACACACACACACACATACACATACATACATGGAAGAAAGACAGGAAAAGAACAAGAAAAAACAAAAAAGGAAGAAAAAGGAAGCATAGAGACTGAAAAAAAAAAAAAAAAAAAAAAAAAAAAAAAAGAGTTAAAAACAATAATTTTAAGCTTATTTTTGCTTGCCACGTTTTATGAATTACGTGCAAAACTACCAAAACTAGTATTTGGGTTATTTATCAACAAATAAAAACACTAAGTAATTGTAACATTTACTGCATAAAATCATCGGAAAGTGCACGAAGACAGGAAAATGCACGAAGAAGAAATAAAGCAAAGGAAGGAAGAAAAAGGAAGGAAGAATAAAAGACCAAAAATAAATAAACATTTTTGCTTGTCACGCTGTATGAATAACTACATACAAAACTACAAAATCAACAAGTATTTGGGTTGATATAAACTAATATTTATATAAATATTTAGTTTATAAACTACACAAATACAATCAAAATATTTCTTAATACTAAAGTAACTAAATATTTGTTAATATTTAATAATATTTTTAAAAAATAAATTAAAAAGTAATTTTTTTTTTTTTTCCAAAATGTGTTAAAAACTTGTGTCCCTTTCCTGGACAACTAGACAAGCATCCTGCCCTGGATGCAGAACAGATTACGAAATCCAATCATGTTTCCAAATAAAGTTTCAATAATAAATAATCTCTGAAGGTATGAAAGCAATGCCACCATCTCCGGCACTCTGCTCAAAATGAGGTCTATATATGTCACAATGAGGAGTGTTATTCCTGCATCTAACTCCACACATATGCAACGAGTCAAGCGGGATCGTCAGTAAAGAGGAGCGTGTGGTGATGATGGAAAGTGAAATTCAATTAGCGCTCTCAGACATCATCTCCCAGACAGTGCTCCACTCTCAAAGCAAAGAAAAGGTCGCTTTCTAGATGAGAATAGCTCCACTGTGGGATACATGTCAAGCAGACGCTGTCTATGCTAGAAATTTTAATTGGTAAAGGCCGATGTAATCTACAGACGCCTACTTGAGCTTGGCGATCAGATATCATATAAACGTCATCTTCTGCCATTGAGCCATAAAGCCATGAATTATACAACGGCACATACGGAAAATCTAAACTGCAGTCCCCTGATGCTTTTCCTGCTCATGACAGCTTTTTCAGGACAAACTTGTTCCTTGTCAGATAACGCTCTTCCTGAAAAAAGGCCAACGGCATTTCTGATTGTGTTGTGTCAGAGCTTTGTAAGAAAAATTAAAACTTCGTCATTCCAAACAAAGACTTTCCTCCAATGAATGCCAATTGACAAACCAGTCTGACTGCTACTTACTTAGAAGGATATGAAGAGGAATCTGCAGGCCGAACCCTAATTTTCTGTTGTCAGCAGCTGTAAAGGTCAGGAATGCCATTATTATAAAGTACCAGTGGCCTTTAAGCTTTCAGGAAATGCTGTCTCTTCAGCATTATTTAACTTGTTTTATAGAGGAATTTAAAAGGACTTGCCATAAAATGTTGAAAATTTTTTTAGTTAATTGTCCTTATTGTGTGAATTCTTGGAGGTAGTTAAAGCAGAAGCATATCTATTGATATATAAATTAAAAGCAGTACAGAAAATATTCCATTTATGTTTCTTTTGCATTATGGTAAGAAGAACTGCAGTGAAATCTGCTTGCACATCATGCAAATTGTATCTCAATGCCCAATAAAATAAAAAAAACTTTAATCAAAAAAAAAGATTTCCTTTAAATCAAAATATAATTGGTTTCTTTTCTTGGATTTGGAAATATGACCTGGCTGGACAATTTCTTGATGGGTTTTATACGAAACCTCCATTAGTACAAAATCTGTGATGCGTGAATTCAAAAACAAAGACTAGTAAACATTAACGCCAACAAAATTTTGGACGCCCTACAACGGTCTTGCAAAGAACACAATCGCATATTCATTTTTGGCCAAGATTTATTTTATTTCTGCCTTTTCAGAATTTTAATGTGTTTATGAATTCGACTAAACAGATTCTTTTCTGTGTTAATTCAAATGACCATGAAAATCCATAAAGACTTCAGTGTGAACGGAGTGAGTGACTGCAGAGAGTCCTAATTAACAGTGCCAGGCTTAGACGTCCAGATGTTCTCCTCAGAGAGTGAGCGACTGCATCCGAACACAGACAGAGGGATAAGCACATGGATAAAAAACAAAAAAAAGATGAAAAAGAGAGTAAGGCCTAAAAATACTCCATGCCAGCAAATGAACAAAATCACTTCGCTCAGTTTTGTGTTCGGGTTCTTCAGAGTGTCAGACAACAATTTGTAAAGCAAACTTGCTGCATTTTCATAGTGATGCAATGAAATTTCAACAATTGAAAATTTTTGACCAAAACAGCAAATAAAAATTTATTTTTGGGAGAACTTTTGGGCAAAATTGTTTTGGAGGGCAGACGGATCATGCTGTGTCAACTTAACCAGAGGTCCCTGCCTAAAAACTTTGATTTTGATATTATTTCTAGTCAAAGAGATATATAACATTAAATGTCACAGATGTATATTTACACAGCATTTCTCTATTTAGTTTTTTTGAGAATTTTTCACCTGAGATTTGAAGCCAATTTACAGGAGGGCAAAAATGACTTTAGAAAGATGGCAGCATCATAATTTTATATTTACACAGAGATTGGTAGATCTATTAGTAAAATCTGATGACTTTAGCAATCTTTGTTGCATTATATGTCAATGGTAACAGTTCAAAAATGAGAAAAAGCACTTTTTTTCTCCTGATTTTGCCTGACTGTAACGCAAGAGGTATTAAAGGTAACATCTGGCAACCTCTGAATATGGCTAAAATTCAACTATTTGGACATGAAGCTGCATTGAGACACCCATATCTCTGGAAATGAACATACAAGGTCTTAACAATGAACATACTTAACAAAAATGAACAAAACAGAACCTAAAATTTTATTGAGATATCTTTAATACTTCTTGAGTTACAAGCATATGCAAACTTTTGAAAAGGAATGTTATGGCATGCAGACAGATCTGTTTTATGCAATTGTGTTAATAGAAGGAAAGAAGATTAATTTCTAATTTCAACATTTTGTTTTTCAGACATTCCTCTTTAAAAGAAAAAAGTATCAGCTGTATGCAAAGTGGCCCGCATTTGGTTTTTGACCACTGAAAATGTGTTCAATTTACTCTTGGAGCCACACTGAGATATCTCTGGAACTGAAACATACAGGCCCATAAAATGAAGATACCAATAGAAGCAGCGCTTTAGGAGCCAAAATCTAGAAGATCTCTTTAACACTTCCTGAGTTACATGCATGCAAACTGTGGGAAAGAAAATAAAACTTGAAAAGTGCTTTTTCCCCATTTTTGAACTGTCACCACTGGCATATAATGCAACAAAGATTGCTAAAATCAACAGATTTTATTAATAGAGCTATCAATCTCTGTGTAAATAAAATAATGATGCTGCCATCTTTTTATTATATTAGTACTTTAATATGTTAATTTATATAAACATTAAATCAGTTAATGGAATATTTTTTCAAATCTGTTTTTATTATGGTAATGTTCTGGCAATCACAGCTTCTGTTTTTGTTTTTGTTTTTCTGTAAATTTCACAGATTGTTTTTACAGTGTATCTCTTTTTTTTTTTTTCCAACACATCAATCATTAAAAAGCAGTGTTTTTAATACATTTCTTGTGCTAAATATAGCAGTGAGTTTCAGCCGTGTTGAAGCAAGGATTCAGACGGGCGTAGTCACACATGCACCTGCGCGTTTATTGTGGTTCGCCTACGAAAGGTCGGAGTCGTGCCACTGTGAAAAGCTCGCTAACTTGCGAATGATGAAACCATTCTCCTCTGCCATTCAACAAATACAGCTTCTCACCAGGTTCCAAGCGCCTTCCATGAGACCAGACGCGTCCTGCAGAGATCTCGCGCAGAGCGTTCCAGCCCTGTTTGAGCAATAAGGCGGTACTCTCCACTGCCAAAGCAGGATTGTTAGCCCCGACTCCCGCAGACAATGGCTTAGCAAAGCTATTATAGCGAAGAGCCAGATCTCTCTCTGCCCGAGAGGAAAATAATCCACAACAGTATGTTTTATCTGACAGATTGGGACTTTTGACCCTAGCTCAGCCACAACACTGTTTGAGTAGTATAGTAACGCTGGTTACTGAAGATAGCAATTTGGTGAAGTGCGCCAAAAGGGTGGAAGTGTTTAACAGTAGCTGCTCTGAAGATGGTTTTCACATGAAAATGGAGATTATCCGGCCCAGGCATCTCTAATAGAACCTCTTATCTTGCTGAACGATGTAACTGTCTTTGACTTTTAGTGTGGCAGGCATGTATTCATTCATGGTTTTCCAGGGAAAATGGGAAGTGGGAGTGACCGATATCAAAATCAAAATCAAAAAAAAAAAAAAATCTATTTTTTCTAGAAAAAATAAGCACAACAGTTTGATATACAACATAACATACTATTGTCTATTTTTAATATAACATAATAATGTCTGTTTTTAAATATAAAACATATGAAAAGGTAACACTTTATAATACAATTCCATTTATTAACATTAGTTAACTACATTAAATATTATTAGTTAGCCAATAACAATAAAAAAAATACTTCTAAAGAATGTATTAATCTTAGTTAATATTAATTGCAATATTTATTGACACACTATTTTAAAAAAGTTGCATCTGTTAATATTATTTAATAGACCCAAGCTAAAATGAACTAATAAAAAAAAAAAAAAAAAAAAAAAAAAAAGTGTATTTTTATTGACTAGTATTATTTATAAATACTAACAAATGTATTGCTAAATTTTGGTATTGTTAGTTACATGCATTAACTAATGTTGGACTAATGGGACCTTATTATAAGGTGCTCTCCATTTTAGACAGATTTGATTCATTAATGCATTATGTATTATGAACTAACAATGTACAATCATTATTTAATTATATAAATATACATACAAACAAATGTACATCATTTATACAAATCCATTTACTGTATACTGTATAATTATTGTTAATTGAATTTTATGTATAAAACATTAATGTTCATAAAACAATGTTCATTAATGAAATTAACATTAGCCTAGATTAACATATGCTACTAACTAAATGCATGTAATAAACTATTTCTGTTTATTGTTAGCAATACATAATGCATTACCGTTAGGCATTTGATGTAATACATAATGTACATAAGTTACGATTATATTGTTTTATTACCTTATGTATTTTAACTGTTTTGTTCGATAAAACCATATGATTGCTTACGCTTAATATTTTATTTGAACCAACTATTATTGCCTCATTGCTATTATATACATATTCTCAGTCATTTTAAAGTTTATTGTTCACTTTCGTCTATTTTATTACCACAATAAATTATCCGATTACTCGATTAATAATCAGAATAATCGAATGATTACTCAATTACTAAAATAATCATTAGTGACAGCCCTAGATTCAAGGTTAAAATTCGAAATTCAAATGATTTGACGTGGAAAAAAGTGGTTGTAAAGTCACTGAATTGTTTTAATAATAAATTAAGTTCACAATTTGGAATTAAGTGAAGTATCAAGAATTTTTTTTTTTTTTTTAACTTTTGATTTTTCCATTTTTCCATTACAAGTGTTCAGGATGTCAGAACTGTCACTTCAAGGGGTTATAATGGTTACAATGCATGTCACCAAACATAACTTCATTTTTTGATGAACTATCCATTTAAGCTTTGCATTGTCCTACAGATAAAGGAAGTTCATTCAGCTAGTTCATTCACATCAACTTCTCGTTAGCGTGAGAGTTTAAACCCAAGCTACTCAAGTCTGGCCTGAACGGCAACAGTGGACCTGAAATCGATAGACACCCTGTCTGAATGGGTCACAAAGAGTTCTCTGTTCACCGTTTAAAAACACGGCCCCCTGCTCAATATAGAGTTCAAACGAGAGCCATTCCAGCTTCAGCCATCCATAAAACAAGCCAACACTCAGCGTCTGGCTCTCATTTGCCCAAGAGCCAAAATATTTACCTTTGCATGTTCTCTCATCCTGCATTGCGTGCCAAAGAAATCTTACACTGGTTTAACACACGCATCCAAGTCAGGCAGAAAAAGAGGGGGCAAAATTATGGGTATTATGCAACTCAATTAATGAAATAAAGATGAATTAATAAAATTTAAAAAATTGATACAATAGTCACTAGTGAGGGTTAAGGCTGTACAGATTACAGCCGTTAATCCAGTCATGTAGGACACAGCTGTGATCTTGAAGTTTTTCACCAGGTAAAAAACAAAAATGTTGCACATCTAGATATGAATTGCTCAAATAAAGCTAGAGTTAGGAACAAAACAAGAGAAAAGGGGGAAGAAAAGCCCCTCTTCCGTACATCACTCTTCACACAATCTGGACCATGCCCCATTATTTTACTCCTGCAGTTACCATGGAGACTGGCTCCCTCCCACTCCCGGGTGTTAAAAGACACTGGAGGCTGAGCCTGACTTGCGGTGCAGTTTGTGTTATCACCCCTCTTGTTTTTAAAGCAGCTGCCGTCTCTTAAGTGCTCCGCTTTACCAGCACAACAGGAAACAGCTGTGAACTCGCTAATAAGCAGAGGACGACTTGGTCAATGCCATCTCATTCTATCAGAAATCCATGAGAAGCTGAGCTCATCTTGAGGTGTATGGAGTGTGACCGACAGTGTTAATGGAAATCATGAAATCTGTTTTATTGAGTCCTGGAATTAACAGACACGCTGCATCACTGTACCAATGCTTGTAACTTTGAAAGCTACCACTAAGCACACATCCAAAATCGAATCAAATTACCAAGTTACAACTAGTTACAAAGACAACAGAAGTTAAGTACATTGTAGCTATTCAATGAACTTGGCGCTGTAAAAAATTTCCACCTACTTCAACTTAAAAACTTAAGTTCAGTTGCTGTCTTAAATGTTTAAAGGGGTCCTAGTATGCTTTTTCACATGGCGAAATTGCTGCCATCGTCAATATTTACAGCTGAGCAGATCAATTCCGGAACACACTGTAAGAGGTTTGCCAATCAACGCACTGGGCCAGCTAACCAATCAGAGCATATTTCTTTTTCGGAAGGAGGGGTTTCATTGAAACAGGAATTAAACAGGTCTTTTGAGACAAACTGGGAGTAGAGGTGAGACAATAATGTAAAATATGTGAAAAATAATGAGTTTTTGGAACATTCAAGCATGAAACCCATTCTAGTAGAGCAAAAATGCTACCTGGTCTCATGACAAAAACGTACCTGTGGGAACTTTTTCACAAGACGTGAAATACATACCAGTAAGTACATATCACTGCAGTTTCCAACAAAAATTAACACTAGAAGCGGTAAAACATCAAGCACTTGTAATCGTTTTCGTACACAGTTATGATTACAGCTCCATATGTTTCGCTTTCGCTTGATCGGTAGCTCAGCCGGCACAGAATTGGACTTAAGATGTGGGAATCCTTGGGTGCGAATCCCATCAAAAACATGACTCACAATGAAAGAGCTTAAAGATGAGAGATCGAAAAACAAGCTAAAACGGCATGCTTGCAATTGTGTTTTTATTCGCTTTTGTTCATACTATCAGGTAGGTTTAGGTGTAGTGCAGATGGTACGTTATTTTAAAACGTCACGGAGCATTAGACTTATAGTGTCACTCAACGAACATTTCAAGTCAGACCTGCGGTGACACCTACAAAATCAACGTCACATAAAACGTACTATATGTACGTTCATCTGTTCTGGGGAAAAAAAACGAACACTCTTTTAGCGCCACTCAGTGGACATTTCACATCAAATGTGTCACGAAACGTACATGGCGGTACATATTTCACATCTTGTGAAAAAGTTCCCACAGATACGTTTTTGTCATGAGATCAGGTTGCAAAAACTAAATCGAGACTTCAAAAATGGGAATAATGGCACTCTTTTAATATAATCAAAGTGAGTGCAAGTGAATCAAGTCATTCAAGTACAACTTAAATTATATTAAACTGACTTAAAAAAAAAATCAAGTTGATTCTCGTATAACTTAAAGTTGAATTTGGTGAAATTATTTAGATTATTTTAATGAGTAATGGAAAAACATAGCCTATGTTGCCATGACTTAATCATAATCATATAATTTTTTTAAAGGGCATATTTTGTTACTAACTTGTATTGTTACTAGCTGCTTTTTCAAATAGGTATTTACTTTTAAATGTAATTTGTGTAAATGTATCTGTTGAAGTTCCTCATCATTTTTGTCCCAAATAAATGCTGCTGCTATACTGAAAATAAGCATTTTCACAACACAATTTATATTTATTTGGCACAAAACCACACACACAAAAATGTAAAAGATCTTAATTATGGTGACACTATTAGACTTGAAATTTACGTAAAATAAAATTAATAATTAGAAACATTTTATTTATATTTAAATTTATTTAGATTTATTATTTAGATAAATTTATATTTAAAAACACTGAAATCAATATTTTACTACACATTTTGCACCAAAAAGACGACAAATAAAATGGTGAATTATTTTTATTTTATATTGAAAACTGCATGAATGTTTCAAATGAACAGTTTCATTAAAAAGAAACCAGTTTCCTAACTCTCTAACGTAGGAGAAACGCTACAATGATACTTGTTGAGAATATTTATTACTGGAAGAACTACACTTTTATGAAAACCAATCAGTTACAGTCACACTACAGCTAGTTAATTTAGTAGCATCACTTCTTTTAGTTATTATGTATAAAAATTATATATAAGGCTTCTAGAAAGTAAGAGCAACTGTCTCTCTACCCGATACATTTTGCATGTTTCCACGATTCTGGTACTTGACACGGGCATTACCAGCAGAAAGCAGGAGATACCTAAAGCCTGTAATCAGCTTAACATTAAAGGCTTATAATCAGTGAGGTCTCTGTGTCCTAAGCCGCTGCTGAGACGCTTCCGAGGCCCGCACATGACCAGAGGCATCTCAGGCCGCATGCACACGGTCAGACAATTCTGATTTCTGCGGTGCACAGTAGTTCTGACCAATTGATTTAGGCCGCCAGCACTGCACAAGTTAACACAGTCAGTTATGTCTTAAGTAAATGCAAACAGCCAGGAATAAAGATAAAAATCGAATGTGTGTCAAAATATCAAAACTGCCTTCCAGTGTGTAAATACAGCCCCTGTGACCTCTCGGTGAAAGAGGAGGTTAGTAATAACGATCGAGGTTTACATCAGTTCAGACTCGGATCTCCAGAGACTGCACCATCTTCTACGAATATTGCTGAGAGAGCATCCGCTGACAAAGACAATTTCTGTGCGCAAGCTCAGGTTTGCATGTGTGCTTATTGTCAGTGCATCTGGTCAGTTACACTGCTATCTTGAATCGTCACGTGGAGCAATGATTGTCACGTTGCAGGATGGCTGACAAAATACCAACAATTTAAAGTGGCATTTGACTCCCATCTTCCTCAGAGCTGAGGTGTGTGTTTTTTTTAATAGGTAACTAACTATTTCTTGATCCATTCCCCATTCACCACCACCTCCTCATTCCCAAACAAAACAGACAGTGACAAAAGTAAGAAAAGAGGAAAAAGTAAAATTGAAGACATTGTGAGGACTGCCATTGTTTTATTGTTCTAATATGTAAAAATAACTCAAAGGCAAAGGCAAAGTGGGTCAGAGAATTCCCAAGGTAGCACAGAGAGGCAGCCAGTCGTATGACGGCAGAAACAGAGCTCAGCCCATCCCAGCTCTAGGCTTACAGACCTGGACAGCCAAATGAGCACAGAAACACATTATACACTGGTCATGCCAGCCATTCCTAAAGATGTATTACTGTTGAAGAAAAAGATCTTCTTGCTAACATAGCTACCATAATTGTATTTCACATGAAAACTGCAGAATACCAAAACAAAGTTTTATTTATTCAATTAAAACTAAGCAATTAAACAATTCTTGACCAATGTTAGGGACAGTTCACCCAAAAATTAAAATTCTGTCATTAATTACTCACCCTCATGTTCAAAACTCATAAGACCTTCGTTCATCTTCAGAACACAAATTAAGATATTTTTGATGAAATTCGAGAGCTTTCTGACCCTGCATAGACAGAATTAATGACAGAATGTTAATTTTTGGGTGAACTATCCCTTTAAACTGTGCAGTCCACTTACAGAGAGTTTACTTAATCCATTAGTGTTGTAACTAAATTATAAATTTTTGCTGGCATTAACTGAACCTGGGCAGGGGCTTTCTAGTTCCCATCATGCTTTGCATAGGACTGGATGGAGAGTGTAAATTTTAAAAAAGAAGTGATATCTTGGGCCCTATTTTAACGATCTAAGCGCATGGTCTAAAGCGCATGCCGCAAGTGCACTTAGGGCGTTTCCCAATCCACTTTTGCTAGTATAATGACGGGAAAAACGGTCGGCGCTCCCGGCGCGTGGTCTAAAAGGGTTGTCCCTATTCTCTTAATGAGTAATGGGTGTTTTGGGGCATAACATGCAATAAACCAATCAGAGTCTCATCTTCCATTCCCTTTAACAGCGAGTTGCACTCGCGCCATGGCGGATTCGCTATTTAAATGGTGGAATTTTAAGACTCACAGACTGAACGAGTCTCCAGAGAGCAAACGGATCTGCTCATGCGCGAGCAAATAGGTAGGCTAATTCTGATACACACAATGACTATCCATTATGACATGTATGGCATTTTTATATTTATGTAGCCTACACAATAATATTCTTTTACACTGTAATCCTTTAATTTTTAATATTTGGCATGTTTGTGTGCTGCTGCACGTCCCTGTGTGTAATAAGCAAAGTGAACACACGTTGTGGACCCGCCCAGAGGCGCATTTTCTACTAACGCGCTCTTAAAGTAACAAAACAAATATTGCGTCGTAGACTTTAGACTAGGTTTGAGTTGGTCTATGGCGCAGTCTATTTTCAGTTCCTCAAAATAGCAATGCACCAACAATGCACCTGAACACACCTCTTTTTTTTAGACCAGCACGCCCATGGGCGCACAAATGGGCGCATATGCTATTTAAACAACGCAGAGCAGGAAGGGAAAATGAGAACTGCGTCGGGCTGAAACTAGCAGAAACACTTGCGCCGCGCCTTGTGCCGGGTGTATGATTGGGCCCCTTGTGTGTTTTAGCAGGATGAAAAAGGAGGAAACTCTGTGTTTAATGTTCTTTTGGGATTAAAAACAGTTTCCATTATATTGGCATTTTGGGGATTACTATTGTGCTGAAGACTGAAGCTTGTACTTAAAGATGATAGTAAAAAGATCACACTATATGCTGCTTTAATCAATAAGCAATTACTGTGCAAATCCCAGCACAACACATTTAGCATGTTAATGTGGCTCTTGCGAGCTAGTAATAAACAAAGATTTAGTTTTAGTTAATTTGACATTTTATTAGCTTTTAACAATTAACAATTTATTAACTCATTCAAATTGTTTGAGTTGAATTTGCATGGCAATTTCATGTTAAGAACACTAATTTCCAACTGAATCAAACTCAGCCAAAGACTTAAATGTATAAACTAACAAGTAACCACATTTTCAAGAATGAGGGGACTAATTTAAGACTGAACTACTGAAAAAGCAGGAAGTCCCTGTTTTATGGTGGCTACAGATCCGGGTATCCACAAGAGCTGCCGTCATATTGTTAAATCCTCTGCTCACCCGCGATCCCAAAAGAATGGCTAACATGCGTATTTACTAGGGCTGTGCGATTAATCGAAATCGTCATAAAATTACGATTTGAGCTTGCGTGATTTCTAAATCGCTTTATAGCACGATTTAATAGCGTCCCTGACCTCCCGCAGTATGCTATATGAACCAATCAGAATGTAGCGCCCAAATGGGGCGCGAGAACAGAACAGACCGGGCATACAGACACAGATGTAATGCCATACTCCGTCTGTGGTGCGTGCGTATTTTTTCCGCGCTCATGTTAAGTGTTCACACTGTACACTGTAGCGGTCTGGCAGTGCGCTCCAGGAGCGGTGCGTCTGCAGCAGTGCAAAGATCGTTTCCGCACAGAGTCTATTTTTGCTGTGCTGCACACGCTGAATTAAAGTGACAGCGCATTGTTCGCGGTAAAAATGAACATGGTTTGACATGGAAATGTAGTAATTACACCATAAATGCATATAATTAAAGTATACTGTTTCAGAGTCAACACATGGCTTTTTGGCTATATTTAAAACAAGCAAAAGTGCACTTTTAGATAAACAAGGCAATAACAGATGGCACTCGTGGAGGTAGGAAAACAAAATTAGCCTATATTTATTGAGTTTAAATGTGAATAAGTCTATGAAAGATTGTATTACTGTACTGTGATAAAAGAGAATTACAATGCTGAAAAGCATTTTCAGTAACAACATTTGCATGTGAAATCAAAATAATGGATAAATGTTGTGTTTGTGATAAACAGCCGTAATATTTGCCATATACAGGTGCATCTCAAATTAGAATGTCGTGGAAAAGTTCATTTATTTCAGTAATTCAACTCAAATTGTGAAACTCGTGTATTAAAAATTAAATAAATTCAATGCACACAGACTGAAGTAGTTCAAGTCTTTGGTTCTTTTAATTGTGATTATTTTGGCTCACATTTAACAAAAACCCACCAATTCACTCTCTCAACAAATTAGAATATGGTGACATGCCAATCAGCTAATCAGCTCAAAACACCTGCAAAGGTTTCCTGAGGCTTCAAAATGGTCTCTCAGTTTGGTTCACTAGGCTACACAATCATGGGGAAGACTGCTGATCTGACAGTTGTCCAGAAGACCCTTCACAACGAGGGTAAGCCACAAACATTCATTGCCAAAGAAGCTGGCTGTTCACAGAGTGCTGTATCCAAGCATGATAACAGAAAGTTGAGTGGAAGGAAAAAGTGTGGAAGAAAAAGATGCACAACCAACTGAGAGAACCGCAGCCTTATGAGGATTGTCAAGCAAAATCGATTCAAGAATTTGGGTGAACTTCACAAGGAATGGACTGAGGCTGGGGTCAAGGCATCAAGAGCCACCACACACAGACGTGTCAAGGAATTTGGCAACAGTTGTCGTATTCCTCTTGTTAAGCCACTCCTGAACCACAGACAACGTCAGAGGCATCTTACCTGGGCTAAGGAGAAGAAGAACTGGACTGTTGCCCAGTGGTCCAAAGTCCTCTTTTCAGATGAGAGCAAGTTTTGTATTTCATTTGGAAACCAAGGTCCTAGAGTCTGGAGGAGGAGTGGAGAAGCTCATAGCCCAAGTTGCTTGAAGTCCAGTGTTAAGTTTCCACAGTCTGTGATGATTTGGGGTGCAATGTCATCTGCTGGTGTTGGTCCATTGTGTTTTTTGAAAACCAAAGTCACTGCACCCGTTTACCAAGACATTTTGGAGCACTTCATGCTTCCTTCTGCTGACCAGCTTTTTAAAGATGCTGATTTCATTTTCTAGCAGGATTTGGCACCTGCCAACGCACCAAAAGTTGGTTAAATGACCATGGTGTGCTTGACTGGCCAGTAAACTCACCAGACCTGAACCCCATAGAGAATCTATGGAGTATTGTCAAGAGGAAATTGAGAAACAAGAGACCAAAAAATGCAGATGAGCTGAAGGCCACTGTCAAAGAAACCTGGGCTTCCATACCACCTCAGCAGTGCCACAAACTGATCACTTCCATGCCACGCCGAATTGAGGCAGTAATTAAAGCAAAAGGAGACCCTACCAAGTATTGAGTACATATACAGTAAATGAACATTCTTTCCAGAAGGCCAACAATTCACTAAAAATGTTTTTTTATTGGTCTTATGAAGTATTCTAATTTGTTGAGATAGTGAATTGGTGGGTTTTTGTTAAATGTGAGCCAAAATCATCATAATTAAAAGAACCAAAGACTTGAACTACTTCAGTCTGTGTGCATTGAATTTATTTAATACACGAGTTTCACAATTTGAGTTGAATTGCTGAAATAAATGAACTTTTCCATGACATTTTAATTTATTGAGATGCACCTGTATATGTCTCTTCTAGAGACATTTTGTTACACCTTTACTTAGTGATTATTTTGCCTTATGTCTGTTCTAGAGACATGTTACAGCTTTTTGATAAAGCTCTAATTGGTTTTCTTTTGGAAATATGTTTCAAATTCACACTGAATGACTGTAAAGCATGTCTGTGTGTCAAAATCGTGATTAAAATCTAAATCGCAAAATTGATCAAAGAAATCGCGATAGGTTTTTTAACAAAAATAACAATAACAGAGCTGCTGTTTATCTTGGCATTGCCATTCACATCCAGCATGTTTGTTTATTTCCCTGAGAGTGACAGGCAGTTGAAGACTCTGTTCTGGTCCGTAAATAGACAGAGACTGGGAGTGAGTCAAAATTAGCAGCAGCTGACAAGCTATCCACTGTGACGCAATCAGGGTTCGACCTGGAAAAACGTAGGGCTGCAGCCAGGTTTACTGCTCTACATATAGTAAGCCTCCAGATGATTTAACATGCTAACAAAGTAGCAGGCTACTGGCACCCACGTTAAGCCTGATCAGTGAATACTAATCAGAAGAGACTTAAAAGTAATCCAGCCAGGATATAACACATCCACCGCACAGATTAAAGGGTGTCCCTGTGGGACGAGTGAGGTGCAGAGTGTCCTATGCATATAGGAGTGCACAAATACAACTTATGGAAAACAAGGAAAACCAGCAAATGGTGTTTCTCTGTGTAAAGAAGTAATCTATCACAGATAACACAATCTTTAGATCCCTGTTGTTACGGAGCACCCCAGAGTCTTATGGGAGAGTCTCCTGAGAGAGAGAGAGAGAGAGAGAGAGAGAGAGAGAGAGAGAGAGAGAGAGAGAGAGAGAGAGAGAGAGAGAGAGAGAGAGAGAGAGAGAGAGGGAGGCATGACTTTCCAATTCAGCCTTCATTTACAGTGTAACAACTGCAGTATTGCTGAGGAAGAGAGACAGCTGTATAATCCATAGGACATGGAAAGAAGGGAACTTTCACACTAGAGAGAATTCTGTTGGACAGAAATGTGCAAGATCCATTTCGAACAGGGGTGTCCAATCCTGCTCCTGAAGGGCCAATGTCCTGAGTTCAGCTCCAGCCTGCTCCAACAGATCTGCCTGGAAGTTTCTAGCAGTCTTGGAGACCTAGATTAGCTGGTTCAGGTGTGATAATTTAGAGTTAGAGCTCTACAGCACAGTCCTTCAGGAGCACGATTGGACACCCCTAATTTTGAGAGGGTGTGGAAAGACTAAGTACAGTCTGGCAGGGTATTCAATTTAAATGTAAACAGTCAGGATAAAAAAGAAAAGATAAAAATGAATGCACATGAAAATATAAAATCTGTGCATTATGCCTTGCAGTGTAAATGCAGAGCCTGTGACCTCTTGGCAAAACAGGACAGTTTAAAGACAAGTAGGGATACAATGAACTGGACTTCCAAAAGCACCTGTCTGGTAGTCAGTAGATGTCTATGTCAAAAGTTGCAGCACACCAGACTTTTTTGGTTGCATGACAAGTTGCTCTTGCTGCTGGAGGGCTACAAACTTCCAGAGTTTATCTTTAAGTTCAAACACACCTGAACCATCTAATCATGGGGTTCAGGATTGCTTGAAAATAACAAGCAGGAGTGTTGAAACGGTTGGAACTGAAGTCTGCAGGAAGGTAGTCCACCAGGAGCAGGGATGTCGACCCCTGCAATAACATCCTTGCAACGGTCCAAGGTGAGGCCTAGAGGTGCTTTCACATGGATAGCAATTCAACTGCAGAGGTCAGAGTCTCTGTACTGTCCATCCTACATGACCGCTGTGTCTAATTGACAGCCAATCTTTGACAGTCTTATTCCCAATGTGGCGTTGCTTCTTTACAATTTTGCAACTTTAACATTGTCAATTTTGTCACTCATGTCAGCAGAAATTCTCAACTGTCACTGAAAACAACTGATTTACAAATTCTTTAAAATCACTGTCATCAGAGGCATCAATTCAATCACTATAAGTCGTCAAGTATATGCTAGTAGGTGATCAAACTAAACGGCAGTATCCAACTGTATCAAACGATGTATCACAAGCTGCACCTTCTGCACTCCCACTGGTAGTTAACAGCATTGTATTTAGGGCCCTATGAAATCCGTTTTAATTTGTCTGGATTGTTTTTTTCCCGGACTTAAATTTTAATAGTCAGAAAGCATGTCTAATTAATTGAAATCATTAAACTTACACAATTAAATAGCAATTTATTAAAAGTTTAACAAAAATTAACTTGTTTAGGGCCCTATAAAATACTTTTTTTTTTCTTAAATTCCGTTTTATTTTTACCAAATTCTGTGTTTTCTGTTTTAAATTTTTTTTTGGATTCCATTTTAATGGTTTAATTAAATTTTATTAATCGAAAACATCTCAATTGATTGATTTCATAAAAACAACTTAATACATACTTAATACATGCCTATGTACTTTTTTTTCAGAAATACTGTGTTGTGTATTTTAATTTTCCTGATAAATAAGTGAAGTCATAAAACATCAATTTTGCTTTTAATCAAATGAAAATAATAATAAAAGAAAATTTTAATTTTTTGGCTAACAAAGTGCTGCACAACATATGGTTAAAACATGGGAAAAAAAATGTATGATTATTCCTTGTTTTAATAATAATTTTGTTATTAGTAGTACTACTATTATTATATCGAGTAATATATTTCTTTCACAATTTCTTCAACTTAAACCGAATTTTTATTTTGACGGGTTGCTGTGAAGACCTTTAAGTTTCTGTTTGTATGTGATATAACGGCATTTTTTCCTCAAATGAAACCGTAAAATGGAAGGAAAAGAAATTCAGAATGTGCATTTTGGTAATTTTGACTTTGAGTACTTAGAGAATTGAACCACAAAGTACCAATGCCCAAAACAATACCGTAGGAAATAGGGGTGTAACAGTACACGTACCGAAGATTTTCGGTACTGGGCTTTTGTTTCGGTTCGGTACGCATGTGTACTGAACAAATACAGCATTGTTTTAACCACTGCACTTACAGTTTTATATATTCTTACTTTTGATAAGAAACAAAGTCTCATCTTTCAAATTATGTCCATTTTTTTCCCCAGGAAATTCAAATAATAAATGACGTTTTGACGCTCTTTGATGTGGCGTGACAGCTCACCGTATAAAAGTTCAAGCGGCAAAGCGGAGTCCGAGTGAGCATGATCTCTTTACTAGTTTTTACGCAAAATAAACATGAACATTGCATGTCTCATGTAATCACTCATTCAGTGTTTGAACCGCGGAAAGACAATAAAACAGCTTGTAAACAAAACATCATGTAGCATTTCATTTACCTCAGGCAAGACATCAGTGTCCACAGCTCGTTAGTTCGCTAGAGAAATGGAGTCTAGAAAAGAGCATTTCACGAAATATTAGACTATATACTCATTGTATTTTACTTTACCTGTTAGTGATGTCTTTATTATTAAATGAATTTTTAAATAAATCTATTATGAAACAAGTTATGACAGCCACTGTGTAAATAAGTATATTTCACCAACAAATAGAAATTTTATAATTAAGAAGTTAACTGAAAAACTGCATTATTTGCATTTTTTCTAAGTTGAGTGTTGATTATTAGATTTAAAAGTAAATAGTAATTAAATTTAAGTTTGGGCTCTGCTATTAATTGTAACCTTATAATAATGTAAAAGGGCTCCCCATAGTTTAGAGCATAAGCTGAGGTAGATTTTTATCCCTAAGAAAATTAATTATAATTTAATTTATTTAAAGAAAGAGCAATTTGTGCAGTAAACCACTGTTTAATTAAAAAAAAAGAAGCAATTTTAAGTTTAGTTTTTTCCCCCTGCTGTACCGAAACCATACTGAACCGTGACGTCAAAACCAAGGTACGTACCAAACTGTCATGTTTGTGTGCCGTTACCGTTTGTTATTAGTAGTACTATTATTATATCGAGTAATATATTTCTTTCACAATTTCTTCAAGTTAAACCAAACTTTTATTTTGACGGGTTGCTGTGAAGACCTTTAAGTTTCTGTTTGTATATGATATGACAGCATTTTTTCTCAAATGAAACCGTAAAATGCTTATAAATGACTCTCAGAGCAGTTCTGAAGATTATGTTCATGTGTTCATGTACTCATTGAGGCAGTTGAGGCTGAAAACACTACGAGTGTCAAGCACGCTTCAGTATGTGTGTAGTAAACAAAACTGTGCGTCTCCACCATTCATTCACACAGAGACACGCAGAACATGCAGATTCATATTTAAGTAGTCTTTTGCAGCTTAATATTCAGAGAAACTAGTCCATATCGCATTTTGATTTAAGTGTGCTGACCTACTTTTGATTTATTCATTCAAAATTTGGCAAATTCCGTGACATTCCACGTTATACAGTAAATTCCGTTTTTATGACCAGATTCGGTCCGCATTTTCTGAAACGTGGAAATCATAGGGTGCTATGCATCTTTAGAACAGTCACTGTCACTCATGTAGTAGTAAAATCACCAACTCCCATTGAAAATTAATGACTTGTGGTCACCTTGACATGATTGCAAATCTCTGTCAGTGCCTTCAATTTCTATCCCTCAAGACCCTTAGGCAGCTTTTGGCTCTTGCACTGTCCTCCAGTATCCCAGTTCACCATGGCCTGAAAACATCCCTGCACAGAGCATCCACTCTCTTAGCCGAAGACCAGTGTACGCCTGCATATGTGTGAGAGGAAGCCAGTGAGAAATCCCTGGGATATGTCAAACTCAAGAAAGGAAGGAAAGATATGCAGCACAGGGTGTCCCTTGGTACAAGGGAGATTTCCAATTATTCACTGCTCCTGAGAGCTTAGCAGGTGGCCACAGCTATGAAGAGCCATGAGAAAGTTAAGAAATACAGTCTCTGAGAATGACACCCTCTGGATGGAAAATGATCTTTTTGGAGAAAATCGACATTCAAGAGCCAAAAAAAAAAAGGAATCCAGCTGAGAGGTGGAAGGTAGAAATCATTATCGTAATGAAGAGCAGCAGGTGAGATGATGTTCGGTGGACAACACTGGCTGGTGTTAATGAGTACTGTGGAAAGTTCAGGCTGGACAGATGTTACGAGAGGTTCGGGACGTCATTAAAGAAGAATCATTTTGTGCATTCTCATTAAACTCACCCTTTTTTCACTTCATCTTTCACAGACACATCTAAATGTTTCAAGAAAGCAGTTAGACAATAATTGCTTTATGACTAAGCTAAATGGACTTCACTATTTACCTTGAGCTTTCTCTAAATCTGTCTCGACCGGTGAGTCCAACAACTTTCTTTTCATCTTCCAACACAAGTTTCCATCACTCTCCACTTTATATAGAAAATAAAAAACTATTAAAAAAAGGTTAGCACACATGCTCCACATATATTAAACTGTGGTGCTCGTGTGAGTGATGCAGGTTTGATATACAAATCTTATTCTCCCACCCTACCAATAATTCTCACTCTCCAGAAGCAAAAACCCAATACGTTTTAGAAATTAAATAAATTCAAGTGAGCTGTACATATACATGGAAAAGTAAGCAAAGATGATTTGATGTGTTTGATGTGATGAGAAGCAGAAAGTGGTGGTTTGGTTTTACAGAGATACAGGAGGATGCCAATCACAGGAGTATTAGCGTGAAAGGCAACAACAGAGGTGGCTTTGGGAAAACTCATGAAGTGCTGAATCTATCTGTAATTATGGATCAACACATTCACACAGACTGATAATCTTGTAGGTAAGTGCAAGTAAAGGGTTGTTGGGTAAATTTGGTTGGAGGAAAAGAAATTCAGAATGTGCATTTTGGTAATTTTGACTTTGAGTACTTAGAGAATTGAACCACAAAGTACCAATGCCCAAAACAATACTGTAGGAAATAGGGGTGTAACAGTACACATATTCGTACTGAAAATTTTCAGTACTGGGCTTTTGTTTCGGTTCGGTACGCATGTGTACTGAACAAATACAGCATTGTTTTTAGGGATGTAACGATTACCGGTTTGATGATAAATCATGATAAAATTCTCCACGGTTAGTATTACCGTTTTATTTTTTAATTATCATTAAAACCGTATTCGATTACCGCGATTTGAACATCTCACGATAAATAAATACTGTCTAGCATAAAACACACTTTTCAGTAACAGTCTCACGTGCGCACAGCAGCAGCAGCAGAGTAAAGCCCCTTTCACACTGCACGTTGGTCCCTGAAAATTGCCGTAAAATTGCCGGAGTGGCTTCAGTGTGAACGCAAACAAGTCCCGGGATTGATTCCGGGATCGATCCCAGATTGGGGACCTAGTAACATTGCCGGGTTCAGTCCCGGAACGAGCGCTGTGTGAACAAAAGCCAGAACCAATTCCGTAAAGGGTGTGTCGTAGTGATGACACACTTTATCGTGCGACTGTTTTACCGGTTGTTTTGAAGGCAGATCAACGTTCACACGACGAAAAATGTGTATACTGGAATGAAGCAGCGATCAGGGAGCTCCTCACTATCCGCGCTGAAGCTGAAATCATTTGCCAGCTTAGTGAAATGGTGCGCAGCGCATTATATACGTCACATGAAATGTCACGTGTCTTTACGGGATCTTTATGGGTTGTGTGTGAACGCACACACAGGTTCCGGAAAATCACTGGCAGTGTGAATGAACCAAATTCAGACCATCCCGGGACAAATCACGGGACACATTTTCCATGTATTTTCCGGAATGGCTGTGTGAAAGAGGCTTAAGTTGAGTGAGAGGAGAGACACTTTTAAGTGCGCGCACTCTCACTGGGCGAGAGCAGCGTGTATCTGAGCGCGTGTCCGGTTTATGTGCGAGAGCAAAGGAAATCTGAGTGTGAGCGGAGAGATTAGCGCTCGCGCATTATATTAATGTGCTTTCGCTCTACAATAATGCGGTCTCGACATTTGTCATTAAAATAACGCCATAAACAGTTTCATTTTGAGTGAAAACACGGCGGAAAAGCTGGGAGGTTTTAAAACATTGCTGAGGGAATTATACAAATGAATATATGAAAGAATTAATTATATGAATGTACTCTGAAGGTTCTTATTGTCTTCAGAAACGATTTGATGGCATTTTGTTTTCATCTTCGCTCCATGTAATACCTAAAGGAAGTGTCCTTAATCGCAATATTGCTTTGTGCACTGAGGTTACGGGAAACAGCTGTATTCAGCTTTTCCATATAAAGCGCCACCTGCTGTCTTAGAGTGGATTTACAGAGACTTATATTTACATTCAGCCTGTGTGCAGTCTCTGTCTGGCCAAAAACGGAGCGAATTTTAATGCCCTGCTGTAAATTTTGACCGGTTGAGGAAAAACAAGCTTATGTGGATTCTACAGATAAGTTATGTAGAATTATTTATGGAGCAGATAAAATACATATAACCATTTATTAATCAATTATCATTTTGACAACCCTTTTCTTTATTTAAAGGCTGAAATGTGAGGTTTACCTTTTTATGAAACTTTTTCAAAGCTTTATTTGAACATTTACATTAGATATTTGAACATGCTATTAAACTGTTTTCAGTCAAGTTGTCATTTAAAATCCGAAATAATTGGTAAATGTTATTGTTTTAGTGATTATGCAAACAAAAAGTCATTTTATTTGTTGTTTGTTGATTTTTAAATATAAAACTTGGTGAAGTGATTTATGTCTCTGTAATTTTTGAACATCTCCAGCACATTTTAATAATACCGTGATAATACTGATAACAGTGATCATTTTGGTCACTATAATCGTGATAAGAAATTTTCATACCGTTACATCCCTAATTGTTTTAACCACTGCACTTCCAGTTTTATATATTGTTACTTTTGATAAGAAAAAGTCTCATCTTTCAAATGATGTCCATTTTTTTTTTCCAGGAAATTCAAATAATAAATGACGTTTTGACGCTCTTTGATGTGGCGTGACAGCTCCCTGTATAAAAGTTCAAGCGGCAGCGCAGAGTCCGAGTGAGCATGATCTCTTTACTAGTTTTAACGCAAAATAAACATGAATGAACATTGCATGTCTCATGTAATTGCTCATTCAGTGTTTGAACCACGGAAAGAAAATAAAACAGCTTGTAAACAAAACATCATGTAGCATTTCATTTACCTCAGGCAAGACATCAGTGTCCACAGCTCGTTAGTTCGCTAGAGAAATGGAGTCTAGAGAAGAGCATTTCACGAAATATTAGACTATATACTCATTGTATTTTACTTTACCTGTTAGTGATGTCTTTATTATTAAATTAATTTTTAAATAAATCTATTATGAAACAAGTTATGACAGCCACTGTGTAAATAAGAATATTTCACCAACAAATAGAAATTTTATAATTAAGACGTTAACGGAAAAACTGCATTATTTGCATTTTTTTCTAAGTTGAGTGTTGTTTATTATATTTAAAAATAAATAGTAATTAAATTTAAGTTTGGGCTCTGCTATTAATTGTAACCTTATAATAATGTAAAAGGGCTCCCCATAGTTTAGAGCATAAGGTGAGGTAGGTTTTTATCCCTAAGAAAATTAATTATAATTTAAATTATTTAAAGAAAGAGCAATTTGTGCAGTAAACCACTGTTTAATTAAGGAAAAAAAAGAAAAAAAAAAAAGCAATTTTAAGTTTAGTTTTTTCCCCCTGCTGCACCAAAACCATACTGAACCGTGACGTCAAAACCAAGGTACGTACCAAACCGTCATGTTTGTGTGCCATTACCGTTTGTGTACCCCTACTAAAAAAATCATAAAATTGAGTCAATACAACCAGCTAGACTGGCCTGTAATTAAACATTCAAGCACTCAATGACCATAGAATTAACTTGTTTACTGAAAACACACTGCAAGTCATTCAGATATTACTAACAGTATTTAATAAGATTAATTCTGTCACCTTACAGTACACACACACACACACTTGTTTCATACTGGAATTCTTGTAATAGGTTGTTAGATCACAAATACATCACTGAAAGCCTGGTCTTTATTTATAACTCATCCACTTATGACTTCAACACACCCACATGACACACAAATCCAGAACTGCGCAACATTACCAATTACCCTTAATGAACAGACCGACAGTCATTATGGGCTTTCAACAGCCACCACAGCCGTTCTGAGAACAGTGAATAAGATCGCTGTCAGATAAGTGCAGTTCTGTCACAAAAGTACAATTCAGAGCGAATCACTTCCTACAATTAAGTCTGGCAGCTTAATTCTCACTACCATAACTCACACATGGCACGGCGGGGTTTAAAAGAACTACGCAGTACTGTATCATGGCACAAAGGAACAAATGTGGCGGGGCAAACGCAATAACCCTCGTTTGTCTTTATCAATATTCTGCTCACTCGTTTATAGGCTAAACAGAGGGCTCCTTTCATCTGTTTAATAGTGTGGCCGGCAAACGCACCAGGCGCAGTCTAATTGGTTAATTCTCAGAGGAGGCAAAGGGGTGACGACCATCAAGGCAGAACAAATCAAAGTATCCTACACCCCCTTCTTCTTCCTCATCATCTACCCTTCTCTTTCTCTTCTATCTCTCTATCGCTCATAAAAATCGGCCTGGCGATGCCACCGTGCAGGAAACCTGCCTTATTAAATTACGCACACTATCAGATGGGGAAGCACTCTGCCTTCCAGCCTTTAATTGAATATCTATATCAGCCTTGACAGATTTTTTTTAACAAGGAGGTCAAATGGGGATTAATTGCTACATGCAATAACATTCAAGTGACCAGAGCTCTGTTACAAAAAAAACAAAAAAAAACAAACATAGAAAGCCACCTACCTAGACAGCAAATATTAACCATAATAGTATGCATCCTTAATCATAATGCAAAAAAAAAAAAATAAATACATGCATTGCAACATGCTAACATCAAAGTCTACATTGAAGTTGTGTACATTAGGATGTTGTGCACATTAGTGGCTTTTTTAATCTGTTGTGTTTTAGATGTTTTTAACACAAGAGTTTAGATATTAGAGATTATGGGTTTTGGAAGAGATACTAGCTATGTTTCCATCCATCTATTTTTATGTGCATTTTGGGATATCGCATAAAAAATGCTGGATGGAAAAGCCCAGATGTGTATAAATTCAAAAATGCGCATTACAAAAATGTTTGCGCTCAACTAAGTCAGATTCATTTCTAATCTAGTAGGAAAACATGCGCATAAACTACGATGGAAACACTTTTACCAAATAAATTCCTTAATGCACATCAAAAAAAGACATGTGACTTTGCAATGGGACTGCATAAAACTGGACCAACCAATGGACCGAACTCATTGCACAGCATTTGAAATGCTAGTTTTGTCATTCTAAAATAAAATTCTAAAATCTCGTCAAAGTGCTTCGTTATAATTAACTCACAAAACTGCATTCTCAAACAGCAGGCTCCAAAAATAACATGACTGCGTTTCATCTGCGGGCTCTGAAACTCATAATTTATTTTATACAAAAATATTTATATACATTGCCTTCTACTGCATCAAATTTAATTTTTCTTTATGATATTTTGCGCAAGTTAATCAGAAACTGACGATTTTGTTCTCTTCAACTCACTGGACGGAAACGGTGCTTTATTCGCAAATGTTTTATGCAATATTCCAAGTTTAATTCGTAACTTTGGATGGAAACAGCTACTGTCTCACACGAATCTTACAATCTGCAAAATCTTATCAGGCCAATAAAAACACCGGTGTTTTGAGAAAAGCAGTTAGTTTGTCTTACTGATAGAAACAAATGTGTATCCTGAAATACTCACTGAGTAAGTTTAGACTGAAACCACGGAAGAATTTGTGTGTATTTGTGATAGTCCTGCCACTGTCCTTGAATCCAAGTCAAACAAATGCTGTCCTTGAATCCAAGTTCTGCCTCATTCATCACTTTACATTAAAATTCATTTACAGAACCTACTATTACTACTGTAATTTAAACAAACACCTAACTGTGTTATGCTTTGCGCCAATTCATCATGGTATGGGCATGAATGGTATCTTAAATTGCACAGCTTTCTTGAACAGCGATGAAACTTCTTAACTGATGTGTGATAAAACCAGAAAAAGTTTTACAAAGGCAATGAGCAAGCACAATAAGCATGCAAAATCTTGTTAAAATCTTTTAAAAATAGCTCCCAAATACATTTTTTATTCACAGGCTTTTGTTCCAAATAAAGTTATGATCTGCACAGTACGCCTCCAAGATTCAAATATTAACAACAGCGTAAAAGATATTTCTGACCATATAAGAAAGATTTAATGTGAGACAATATTTTCCATAAAAGATTAGATTTGGTACAATAAAATATAAGAGGAACTGTTCCCAGGTCAATGTTTAATTACGACGTTTGCCAAATTCAATAAATCAAAAGCAGCAGTACATGGCTTCCTATAAACGCTAATCATCTTTGGTTTTAAATACCTTTATAGCTTTATAACACAGAATTTATTATTTTATAGCCTGTGTGGTGCAGATAATGATTTGTTTAGCTCAGAGTGTTTAGAAATGCTGCTGTATCATTGAATGTATGTATGTGTGTGTCCGTCTTCAGTGAATGGCGACCCACTGTGTCTCTCTCTCTTCCTCTCTGACTCTCAAATGCCTTACAAGGCCATTCCTTCCCCGTGCCTGTGTTAGATCTGGTTTCTGCTCATCCCTGGATCCATTTCCGCTGCTCCTGTCACCTCATCAGCCGCCTTAAAAACACACGCACGTATACACAGACTGTCTGTTGACACAGTGCAGGGCACTTTTCCATTGCACACCCCCTCAGGAGCTCCAGTCCCATTATGCCCTTGCACTCACGACCAAGTGTACACTTGTACCCTGCTCTCCACTTGCTCCCTTTGATCCAAAAACAGACAAACATTTTGCAGACATGGATTACCAAATGTTGTTCCGAGGTCTTTTGCAGCAATGCAGTTTAACAGATTGGACAACTAACAATTACTAGGGCCCTATGATTTCTGAGATGCGGAATACTCGGACAGAATCGTGGAATCCAGTCATAAAAATGGAATTTACTGTATAACGTGGTATGTAATGGAATTTGCCAAATTTTGGATGAATAAATCACAAGTAGGTCAGTACACTTAAATCAAAACGTGATATGGACTAATGTCTGTGAATATTAAGCCGCAAAAGTACCATTTAAATATGATCCTACATGTTTCGCATTTCTTTGTGTGAATGAATGGTGCAGACGTGTGGTTTCGTTTACTAGACACATACTGAAGTGTGAGTGATGCTTGCGGTGCTTTCAGCCTCTGTCGCCTCAATATATGAGTACATGAACAATCTCTAGAACTGCTCTGAGAGTCACTTCATGAGCATTTTGCCATTTTTTTTTAGTAAAACTATATCGTCATTTACACAAACAGAAACCTAAAGGTCTTTACAGCAACCCGTCAAAATAAAAGTTCGGTTTAGCTTGAAAAAAAATTGTAACAGAGATATATTACTTATGTAATGATAGTACTACTAATAATAATACAATTTTTATTAAAACATTATTTTTTAAGGAATATTTACCAGAAAAATTATTTACCCGAAAAATGTAAATACACAACATGGTATTTCATTCAGTCAGGAAGTCATGAATGAATGAATGAATGAATATGCTTTTGATTATTAAAATTTAATGAAACCATTAAATTGAATCCAGAAAATTAATGGAAAACACAATTATAAAAAAAATAAAATAAAAATAGAACTGAATTTGAGAGAAAAAAAATAAAACATTTCATAGGGCCTTAATTTAATTTTTGTTAAACGTTTAATAAATTGATGTTAAATTGTGTTTCATGATTTTAATTAATTAGGCATGCTTTTTGATTAATTTTTTTTTATTTAACCATTAAAACAGAGTCTAGAAAAAAAAAATAGAATCCAAAAAAATGAAGACAGAAAAAACAGAATTTGGAAAAAATAAAATGGAATTTGGGTTTTAAAAAATGTATTTCATAGCCTAATTTACCTAGCAAATTTAGCGTGGACTGTTGTGTTCATGGGAAACCGGGTTCAAGTCCAGCCTGGGTCATATCTTTTATTCGCCCCCCTTTTCTCTCGCTGTATTTTTCTGTCAATTCTCCACTATGCTGTCCAATAAAAGGCAAAATTCCAATAAATAAATAAAATAATAAATCCGCAGCTTTTTTTGTAGTTGCTTTGCTGTTTGCTAAATTCTAAAATTGTGCCACATGCCAGTTCTTTTATGGGACTGTTCACCTCTCCTCATTAGTCAGACAGTGTTAAATTCAGCAGCCAAGATGCAACCGAGTCACGTGCCAAATTCAGTTGGCACAGCAGGACGCAATGCCCATAACTGGTTGCTGTTCAGTTATTGCCAAACCTGTGATAAACAATGTACAATTGATAATGCTGCTCACAGAAGACCTCAAGTAGGGGGAACCTTATTTAAAATACTTCTCCTTTTGGGAAAAAGGAGAGCTTCTTCCTTTCTGTTTGGTTCTCCCTTTCTCAAACACTCTCACCAGAGAGGCTTTCTTTGTCATGCAAACAGCAGACAGTAAATCAGATGTCCTGATGGCGGCGGTGGCAGACGGCAGAGGGGTGGATGGTGTCTGGTGCGCGGGCTCAGGAGGAGGAAGTGGGCTTTGGCTTGAGTCGAGCTCAAATTCCCCCTCTGTTAGCAATGTCAGCTTTTCCCATCAGCTCAGAGAGCAGGCCAAGAATAGCTCCGATCGGCGATGGAGAGAAAAAAGGTGGAAGAGTGAGAGAACAAGAGACGGATGAAGAAACACTTCATCAGGTGGATCCCACCTCATTCTGTCAATATCCTGCAAATCTATATTGGGCACTATTTGCATTTTGTGCGATATACAGCCAACAATGATCTGAAATAACAAAACATAACACTAAACTAAAATAGAATAAAATAAATAAATTATATATATATATATATAAATAAATAATGACATGTTCTCTATAATGTAGCAAGTGAAAACTATGTTCAATAAATTGATTTAATGTTTAACACAGGAAATTAATGGTATTATAAATATCCTGACAACTCTTTACACAGCTAAAAGCAACATATTCATTTATTATGGTTTTGTAGCCATAACTGCAGTATATTGGTGGGTTACAGATTTTCCACACTTTTCAGTTTACAAGATTTTTCAAATAATTTCTGGATGTGAATTTTTAAGCATTTTATAGAGACTGCACAGCTATATCCAGCTGAAAAAAATACATTCACACTGTTTAACCCCTCTATTGTTATCTATACATGTATCTACATTAACATTCAGAGGTTTGGGGTCAGGTTTTTTAATCAAATGTGACAGTAAAGACAATGTTGCAAAAGATTTCTATTCCAAATAAATTCTGTACTTTTGAACATACACTTCACCAAGAAACCCTGAAAAAAGTTCATATTAACTCACAAAAATATTAAGCAGCACAACTGTCTTCAACATTGCTAAAAATCAGTATATTAGAATGATTTCTGAAGGATCATTTGACACTGAAAACTGGAGTATTGATGCTGAAAATTCAGCTTTGATCACAGGAATAAATTACTTTTTAAAATATATGCACATAGAAAACTGTTATTTTAAACTATAATAATATTTCAAAATTTTATTGTATTTTTGCTCAAATAACCAGACTTCTTTCAGACTTCTCAGTTATGTCTTGCTCAGACTTCTTTCATTACACAAATCTGACCAGAAACTTTGTGAATAAAAAAACACTAAAAAGACTGTCATACAGTCTAAACATCAAAAAATACTCACTAAAACCAGCTAGCAAAGTGAAGTAAACACTAGAAATTAATTAATTTACCCATATCAAATTAGATTTATTATTAAAGCAGAGAAATTGTGTTTGAACGCAGCTTGAGTCTGTGATATCAGCCAATAAAGGAGGACGAGGCAGAGCGAGTTATGAAAGATTACGAAGACAAACAATTTCTTTTTATTTGCATTAACATGCACCAATGAATCATGTGCACAATAAGACCAGGAACATGCATTAAGAAATTAAACAAGGTCAATTCTGATTTGATGTTGATTTTAAGATTAACCCAAGACTGAACAAAGAGGGATGTTAGTAAAGCATCAAAGAAAGAAGCCAAATTCATAATCGTGTTTATTTTGCCTCTCCAAATCCCCGCAGACACCCAGCGTGACCTAACGATGCTGAAAAGTCAGCTACATCTGCCACCGTCGGCTCCCTCTGCCCTCAGGACACGCAGCACACAAAACTCTTTAATGATTATTCAAGCACTAAACCCCTGCAACAGACCGTGAGAGTCAAATTCAGGCCTTCAGGGAGCTCTATGGGACATAACAGGGAGACGAAGCCTGGGTGAAACAAAGACAAAGAGTGACCAGAGACAAGACACATCCACCCTTTGACCTCCAGAGCATCTGTCATCGCTTCTCTGAGCTGAGTATATCTTCAGGACGATCAAAGATCAGTTTCACCAACTCTTCTTGAGGGGAAAAGCCAAAGGCAGGCTGCACAACATCGGTCTCGTATGTCACACTGTACAATAGAAATCTTTAGACTCTATAACCAACATTGCACGGTTAGTACAATGAACAGGCATTGCAGTTTATATCTGTGTTTTCATACTTTTGTTTTGGCACAAACAGCTCAGACCCGCACCGAAATTAAAAATAAATAAGTTTTAACTTGTCTCTCTCTCAAGGGAATTCAGTCCTTACAAACAAGTGCAATCTTTCGCATTTCAACCTGAGGCGATATGTGATAGCCACAAGCTATTTTCAGCCAACGTGCCAAGCAATTTCCAAAACATTTCAGATGCTGGGCTCACAGCAGAGTGTGTGTCGCTGACAGAGAACTGTGTGTGTGTGTGTGTGTGTGTGTGTGTGTGTGTGAGAGACGGAAGCGATGTATGAGCTGATAGCATGAGGAAACATGTATCACAGTAATGCTCTTTGTTCTTGTGAAAGGAAAATGGATATTCAGGATCGCACAGATCACACAACAACATGATTATGGAAGTCAAACATAATATTTCATCATACCTGTGTAACAATTTAAAAATTATTTATGTACACCTTTACAAATATTAATAGTTTCCAAAAAATATCAGTTACTGCACGGTGCTAGCCAACAAATTAATGAAAAAAGTTAAATAAAATATGGTATTCATTTATTACGGTTTTACAGTAGTAACTAGGATATTTTGGCAGGTTAAGGACTTAGGTTTCCACACATTTTGCCATGAATTTTTCATAATTTTTCCTGTGGTTCATGTTTATTCATGTCTAATATATTATATATTATATATTTTATATATATATAAACTACAAATAAAATTTAGATAGTATGTGTATATTAGACTATATTATCTTTATATTTGTTTTAATACATTCAGAAATTTTAATTTTCATGTGTTTCTAGGCCTGTAAATTAAAATAAAAGTGTTTTCATGGTCGTGGGAATGCTGTGGTTACTATGGTAAACATTTTAAGAAAAACATCAATAGTACATTTTTGGAGCGTATTTTCACCAAACAGAGCGGACGATAGTTCCCACAAAACCCCACAGGCGTAACATTTGCGCTATTAGGCTATTAAAGTAACTTTTCACTCAATCAATCAATTCCTCGTACGAGATAATTATTCCCGAAAGAGACCATGTGAGTTCAAATGAGTCAAACGAGGTTGACTCCAGAACAGTTTGGACCGATTCAGTCCGATTCGCGGGTGAATAGCTCCAAACGGTTATGTGAACCGATTCACTGAAAAGATCCGATTCGTTAGAACGACTCGTTCACATCGCCAGTACAGTGTAGATGGGGTGTGAAACTGCGGAAGTCCCTCTACAACACACCTGCTGCAAGATGATGATCAACCCGAATAACCGACTCTACATATCTGTGTCTGTTAGAAAAAGAT